>MUZC01000284.1:485852-517190 GCA_002072015.1 Radix auricularia | reverse complement strand
GGGTTGAAGGTGGGTCACATATTTGTGACGATGTGTGACAATTGGAGATGGGAGGTGTTAAAGAACTGTGACGTCACATAAAAAAACACGAACCTTCAAATAAAAGTTCCACTTAAATATTGCTTACAATTAATGTAATACATTTTACATGGCTTCACGCGTGTTTTATATTATAGTGCAGGCTCACATTAAATACAGAATTACACGACAGTGAAGTTATTTGAAACATGCTAATTTACAAATTTGAAATACTGCTTTTTTACTGTGTGTGTAAGGGGGGGTGGCGGGGGAAGTTGCTTTTTAACGTCATGTTTGAGGTGGGTGTAACATTTTGTGACGACATGTGACCGGTGGGCGAAGGAGTGAAATCGGTCAAAATTGCGTGAAGTACGCATGTCGTTTTCCAAGCAAAATGTCTCTAGTCCAAAGAGGACGTAAACGAAGCTTGACTTATTCCGAAAAGCAGACGTATACCAAGGTGCCACTGTAATTCATTCGTCATGATGGACATGATACAACGAAAAGAGCTTTTTTTAATTAAAAAAAAATTATTTTCATAATATCTCTCACCGTTAGATACTGGTAAGAAATTGCACTTTTAAACATCTTTAATTAAAAAAAAAATCAAATCGTGAAAGGGAAACAACTATTTTGTTCCGACATTGTAAGTGAAACATTAAAAGTTCATAGGTTTTGGCCGGTGAGATTATCATGTCAGAGATCTGAGAGGTCCTGCTACTTCATGTGAGCCAAGTCCGTTGTTGACGTCCGTGGTCAGACCATGCGGGAGGAAGGACTGCTATGACGTCATTAGCCTCATAATCTCCCCCCCCCCCACACACACACTTCCTTAGGAAACAATAACAACAGACCAGCTGTCGGTATTCGGGTCAAGGAGTTCACGTGACCTCGTCCACTAGAAGTCCCTCGCCAGATCAAGCCATTCATTCCACGACCTCAAAACCCGATCAATACTTGGCGGGGAATTTTTTGTTTGTTTGGTTTGTTACTTCGCCAATTGAATAAATCGTGGCTCAATCCATCAAATCTTCACAACACAACAGTCAATGATATATATATGATATCAGCCTGTTTGATTCAGCCGTAAACTCTAATCTATATTTTTTTCTGCTAATCTTATCTTGTCTTAGCCCCTAACCATGACTTATCCATCAATTCTGTATAACTAACAAATAATTGATGACTTAACTCTTACTTCATTACAAATCTTGTCCCAATTACGACTCATCATCCAATCCTGTCCTGTCTTATCTACCGTTTTTTAAACCAAAAATATTTTCTTAGCCAAGATCGCGTATTCTTTTTGGGCCACTATGCTTGGGGGCGCACGGGCAAATACCAAACGGGCCTATGCGTTAAGACTGGACAGACCATCTCCTTCGCAATGCGTCATTTGTAAATTAAATTATTTTCTTTTTTCCACCCCAAGAGAATCTTTGAACGGAAATAAGTTCGATCGGATATTTAATTGAAATTAAAAATTAAAATAATTGTTTTTATGTTAAGTTGCCAGTGAGAAATTGAGACTCACAAACGGCCAACCCATGATAGAGTTCAGAACTTGTTAACAACCAAGTATCTGACTTCTTGACATGAAGAGCAGTGTGAGGAATACCACCACCCCCACCCCCCGTTAACCACTTCTAAAGCGAGGTGGAGGGCTGAATGGTTAAACGGACATCGCTTAGCAAGAACCCTACGAATCGTTTCGGTCATTTTAAAATATTCTTAAACACTAGCTGACCCGCGTCGTAGCATACGCTGCTAGTATTTCATGACGGGTGAAGACTTCCTTAAAAACACAGTTGTCCAAAAGGGTGGGTTTGGGCAAACGACTGTGAGTGAATGAAAAGAAGGAACTCTAGAGAGAGCAGCATGCAATTGTCCATGAATAAAAACAGGTTTTGGAAGATACAGACATATCTTTTTGAACGTTTGGCCCAGTTAGCAAAACCAATCCAGCCGGAATCGAAGAGAACAATGGAAAGGCAACGTGGCTCAGATGCCTGTAGGAGATACCAAAGCGACTTAGAACACAGATGCGATGAGGTACACACTGCTGCAGGAAAACACAGTTGCGCATGCCTGGAAACTGAGGGATGGCGCCTAAATCATTCATTTTTTAATGCAATTGTTGAGGAGAGTGTGTGACTACTTTTCTGCCACTGAGCACAACGCAGAGCACGAAGTTATTATGACAATGTCGAGAAACAAAGCTTACAGACGTATTGCGAAGTCATCTTCCAAAAGAAAATGGGAAATGAACGGGCATAAACACAAACATTTTTAAAAATTAAAAAAGGGACACCTTAGCTGGGGCTTGAACCTACGACCTTCCGCGTGTTAGGCGAATTTAATAACCACTACACTACGAAATACATGCAATTCTGTTGTTCTGAAAGAACAAAGTAATTGACCTCAATGGAACGCATTGTTGGTTTCGATGACCCCCACCCTCTACACTACCTTTTCTTGGCCGGTGGTGCTAGACATATGGGTGTCCGGCATGGTTTAACCATGAGGAGAATTATATATATAGATAAACTACCCGTAAAAACAAAGTTTTTGACTATAAATCCCTAATATTATTGTAAAAAAAATATTGATTGTGTTCAATATAAAACGCACCCACCGCGCGACAGGAGCCTGTGATATCGAGGGCTAGAGTGAATCTCCAGTGACCCATTGAGGTCAACTATAGCAGACGGCTACACGTGTCAAATAGAGATAAATATGTATACACTTAAAATTCATTAATTTAATTACTGTACATTCGATCGATCTGAAATTTTGTAACAATGCAAAGTTAAGTAACACAAGTCTATGTCCGAAATTTCAGCTCGATCAAATCATAGGTAGTGGGTCCTTTTTTACTTACATTTTTTCCCCAGGCGTATCAAGAGATCACGGGAGACAGACAGCACGGTGAAGTTAATATAAGGGATTTAAAAATAGCAGGAAAATCATTTCCCGCATATGCAAGAATAATTGTACATTCACATTTCTAATTGTGTTGCTGATTCTATAAGCCAGTAGTGGCAAGACCTGTAGTAAATGATTGCCATTAAACATATTTAGAGCTGCATTGAATAACTATGGTTCATTAAGCCTGGCTCGGAAATATTCCAGTAATCCTTGTAACATTTCTTTCATAAATTGTACGCGAGCCGCAATAAGAAAAAGGAAGAGTGGTATGCGGCTCTCGCCAGGCAGTTTGGCCACCGTTGATACAAACGATATATCTGTAAATACTTTGTGATTGTTGCTCATTTAATCGTAAATTTTATTCTTGTTTCATATACCGGTAACTTATGTGCTGAAATATGTATGAAATACTTACAGAGAAAGAAACTTTTTAAATTAAAAAAAAATAAAAAAATATAAGAATTCTATTATCATTATTTAATTTAATTTTTACTCTTAACAAATTTCTCAAATGCGTCTCCGTTTTCTTCAGCCGTTTCACAACAATTTTAAATTGATGGCTTTCTTTGGGGGTAAATCTTCTATTTTCACATCATGTATTGCTGTTTTTAATGATATGGCGTTAACTTCCTGAACAATTACTTTGAAAGAAATGGCTATGCTGCGAAACTCCAATACAACAATAAATCTGGTCATGAAAGGGCACACATTTTGATGACGCAATATGGAACGACTATTTTTCCGAGGAAGTAATGTGACGAAATGCAAGCAATAATCTCTAAACGTGAAAATAAACTCCCACATATTCACGACAACTACGTCCTAACATCTTTTCAGCAACACGCCATTACAAGTTGTTATTTTAGCAGCCACGCCCACCGTCTCTCTGTCACTCTTGTGAGTGCAGTATCACGTGAGGGAGTTTTCTCTCTGTCACTCTTGTGAGTGCTGCCTCACGTTATAGAGTTTTCTCTCTGTCACCCTTGTGAGTACAGTCTCACGTTATAGAACTTTCTCTCTGCCACTCTTGTAAGTACAGTCTCACTCTCATGTTAGTTTTCTCTCTGTCACTCTTGTGAGTACTGGCTCACGTTATAGAGTTTTCTCTCTGTCACTCTTGTGGATACAGTATCACGTGAGGAAGTTTTCTCTCTGTCACTCTTGTGAGTACTGCCTCACGTTATAGAGTTTTCTCTCTGTCACTCTTGTGAGTTCTGCCTCACGTTATAGAGTTTTCTCTCTGTCACTCTTGTGAGTACAGTATCACGTGAGGGAGTTTCCCCGAGCGCTCCAACCCTCTCATACTATACTCTCCCAACCTCTTTGAACTACCAGCCATTCATGACTTCAGTTATTTAATCCGAGAGATGTTTATTCCCAAAGCTCCTGCCATTTGGAATTAATCCTTTTCTCTTTTTCCGATTCATTTTTTCCCCTTTTGTCACGTTCTCCGCACAGACGTTCATTAAACTTTCGTTTCATTCAAATATCAAACGGCGATTGTGTGTGTGTTTGTTTGTTATTATCTCTCTGTCCGAGAACATTAATCTATAACTACGTCATTGCTAACATTCTTGAGTCTTATTAGTCAGCTCCACCGTCTAGCTGTTTTACTGTTGGAATCCCAAGTATCTAATATTTACCTTCATCTTCGATTGTCTACTCATCCACCACCCATCATCTACTCATCCACCTCCCATCATCTAATCATCCACAATCCATTATCTACACATCCACCTCCCATCATCAACTCATCCACCTCCCATCATTTAATCATGAACCTCCCATCATCTACTCATCCGACTCCCATCATGTACTCATCCACCTCCCATCATCTACTCATACACCTTCCATCATCTACTCATACACCTCCCATCATCTACTCATCCGACTCCCATCATGTACTCATCCACCTCCCATCATCTACTCACCCCCTCCCATCTTCTACTCATACACCTTCCATCATCTACTTATCTACCTCCCATCATCTACTCATCCACCTCCCATCATAAATCTTTAACATCCCATCATCTACTCATCCACCTCCCATCATTTAATCATTAACCTCCCATCATCTACTCATCCACATCCCATCATCTACTTATCCACCTCCCGTCATCTACTCATCCCTCTCCCATCATCTACTCATTCACCTCCAATCATCTTACCATCCACCTCCCATCATCAACTCATCCACCTTCCATCATCCACTCACCCACCTCCCATCATCTACTAATCCACCTACGATTTTCTTTCCATCAAAACATCTTCATTAGACTGCCCCCACATCCCCTATTCCATCTTGTGTCCTTACAACACCTCATAAGAAATTTAACCCCTCCGTCAACCTGTAACCTACATCCAACCCTACCCGTCCCACCACGTCAGCGAGGAAAATAACCCACCCTTATATTTTGGCTAGCAGATAAATAGACAAAAAAGTCCAGTGAGTGGGACAAGGGGAGTGAAGCACGTGCCAGTGTTCACAGCGGCGCGCTCTCACATCGGGTCGGTCACAGAGAAACGCGCCATTGACAAGTGAGGCAGCCATCGCCGTAGAAACCGCGCGCAAAAACAACAAAACCCCTACAACAACCGACGGCGTGACGTCAGGGGATCACGCTAGCCTATCCATTGCAAAAGTCGTGTCTGTGTGGCCTGCGCTTTTGTTGTAGATGTAGTTCGTAGTAGTAGTAGTAGTAGTAGCTGTTGTAGTTGTTGTTTTAGTGGTAGCTTTCAGTTTAATTTATTAGTTTTAGTTGTGGATGTGGGTAGTTTTGTAGGCTCTTTGGTTGTGGATCAAGGTGGATAAATACTGATTATTGCCAGTTAACGATTTCGAGAATGCCACTAGTAAGTTTTTTTAAATTT
The DNA here is from genome assembly GCA_002072015.1 of Radix auricularia. Classification (NCBI taxonomy): domain Eukaryota; kingdom Metazoa; phylum Mollusca; class Gastropoda; family Lymnaeidae; genus Radix; species Radix auricularia. The sequence continues at coordinate 511,373 of MUZC01000284.1, read as the reverse complement.
GTATTTTTAAAGATAGATTCGTGGTGTGAACTTTGACACTGTGTTAACTGTGTTGTTCTTCGAAGATAAGAATATTTATATAATTTTAAAAAAATTTACGATTACAAATTTTTAAACACTGTTAAAAATACAATAAAAAAATAAAACATATAATCGATTGACACATTAAGCAGTGTTACCATTGATTAACCCAAGCAAAACGTTAGTGTACATNTATATATATATATATATATATGGCTTGTTCTTTTCATCGCATTACTAAAAATACTAAATCGAAATACACCCCTCCCCAGCGAGTTATTAATTGGAGCATGCAGATGGTTAAATTATCAAAGTAAAGATGTGCTAAGTACGCCTAAAAATTTGTGTTAAAATTGAAACTGATTCAAGGCTAATAATCTTCGGGTCACCAATAGTGAATGATCGAATTTCATGGCTCACTGTTCAGTTCTCGGGAGGACGACCGCACTAAAATTTCTTTATTCTCGCGAAGTTTCAGCCAGGGCCACGGGGAAACTAAGATATCCGTAAGGACGAATCGTAAATGTAGAAGCACTCCTTACACGTAAAACGGAAAAAAATGATGAGTCCAGCATCCCAGCCGTCCCCACATTCCGCCTTTCACACCTCGATTTGGGCATCTCTTTCTTAGACAATCTATTTTTGAAACCTTTCAGTTATACTAATAAAATGTTGACATTTCTTAAAGTGACATTTATTTGTAAATGTTTGCAGCGGACGAAAATGCTTTATTTTAGAAAATATATAAGTGTGTCCCCATTAGATGAACCAGGGTTAAGACTTGCTGTGTGTTATTTTACAGTTACGTCACGGATCTTCCTCCTCGGAGCTACGGCAATATTAAGCTAATCTCCACAATTTTATTGACTTTCCCGAACGTGGCTGAAGCATAAACAAGTTGCCTAAGATAATCGAGAGGATTACACTGTGGTGGTGAGCCCGAGTGCCGAGCTGTCCGTGTACTGCTGTCGCGTGGCACGACTAGCAAGCGAGGGATGACGTTGGTTGTCAACGTCTGCTATCAGGGCCCTAAGAAAATACTCCACTAATACCGCGTCGTTCTATTTTGTTCACTTGTGGAGGGACTCACTCTGGATATCCATGAGTACAACAGATAAGGTAGGAACAACACGTGACGCGATTTAGTAAAGTTAAGCCATTAAAACTTGAAACAATAGAGGATAGAAGAACCAATACTTTACTAGTAGTAATAATACAATACATAAGGCTATTCATTCTAATTTAGAAATACAATAGAAAGATAACTTAATACAAACTTCAGATAGACGTAAGGATAAAAACACATCTCTTACTCCGTATGTCAAGAACAAACACACACAAATGTTCGTTCTTCCCGTCCGGAATTCGGGCGGGGTATGGGTTGCCCGAACAAACAAGGAAAACCAACACTTTATCAACATTTAAAACTCTAATAGGAATGCAGGACTGGTCACAAACCATAGGATAAGCGTAGGGCGCAATACTCTTCTGTATAGAAGGAGCGTCTGTAACAGATACGATAAGATAAGTAAACTTTAAAAAATATCAAAATTATTTTCATTTTCATTATTATGATTAATGCTTATTATTATGCTTATTTCGGACTAAACCCCGTACCTCTAGATGGAATTTTCAATCAAGGGTCAGAATACTCGGGCAAAAAGTTAACAAAAACATTTCTCACCTGGCTTAAACTATTCCTCACTTAATGCAGTGAAGCATCACATGTGTAAATTAACGCACCTACCTGTAAGAAATGTTTCCAGCTAAATTTAACGAAACTTTGATTTTGCCAGACACGCTAACAATATTTTGATGTAGATAACTTCGTATAATAGTAATGTTCGAGACATGTGTGAGTGTCAGAGACATCTGTTGGTGTAAGAGACATCTGTTAGTGTCAGCGACATCTGTTGGTGTCAGAGACATCTGTTAGTGTCAGAGACATCTGTTAGTGTCAGGGACATCTGTTGGTGACAGAGACATGTGTTAGTGTCAGAGACATCTGTTGGTGTCAGAGACATTTGTTAATGTCAGAGACATCTGATGGTGTCAGAGACATCTGTTGGTGTCAGAGACATCTGTTGGTGTCAGAGACATCTGTTAGTGTCAGAGACATCTGATAGAGTCAGAGACATCTGTTAGTGTCAGGGACATCTGTTAGTGTCAAAGACATCTGTTAGTGTCAGGGACATCTGTTAGTGTCAGAGAGATCTTTTAGTGACAGAGACATCTTTTAGTGTCAGAGACAGCTGTTCGTGTCAGAGACATTTGTTAGTGTCAGGGACATTTGTTAGTATCAGAGACATTTGTTAGTGTCAGAGACATCTGTCATTGTAAGAGACATATGTTAGTGTCAGAGACATTTGTTAGTATCAGCGACATCAGAGACATCTGCCATTGTAAGAGACATATGTTAGTGTCAGAGACATTTGTTAGTATCAGAGAGATCTTTTAGTGTCAGAGAGATCTGTTAGTGTCAGAGAGATCTTTTAGTGTCAGAGAGATCGGTCAGTGTCAGCGACATCTGTCAGTGTAAAAGAGACATCAATGATACACACGTTTATTTAGAGTTCTACCAATTCTCGACTCCAAAATTAAAGCTCGGGTTCCAAATTCCTACCAAACGTTCTGCCCCAGTTTCACAATGGTATCTCTACCCAACAATGATTATCACACCGTTTAAGAGTGAACAAATGAAATCCTCGCATCCCCCCTTCCGTTCCCATGCCGTTTTACTTGACGCCGTAAAAGTGAAAAAAAGCAGGCATCTAAAGGTTCTTCGGTCCAGAAGAAAATAATCGATATTAAACCGCCTAACGTCACTTCCGGATTATGTAATTATACATTTATTGTTTGGCATTTAAACGGAAATCACAAAAATGAGATCCCAAAGTTGTTTGGCAACCCCCCCNTCATTTAGGCTTGTTAAGCCACAATGCACTTTTGAAATCAATTGGTAATGCAGCGGTTCTGAGTTATTTTACGTGAGAACGATTTAACGCGATGCAGTTAAAAACCCTTGCAATAATTCAATGTTTTTATCTATCTGCTGTGCAGCGGAGCCTTCTTAAATGACGTCAGGAACCTAAAATTGGAAGGGGTGGGGTAACACTTTTTGTGACGATTTGTGAATACGGGCAGGGGGTGTTTAAGAACTGTGGCGTAAGATCAAAACGCGCAACTTTAAATAAAAGTACCACGACGTATTTTGTTGCTACACTATTTATTTAATGACGTTTTACATGACGTCACGTGGTCTGATTGATGCTAATTTTTAAATAGGAAATGCGGCTTTTTATAAGATTGGGGGGGGGGGGGGGGAGGACAAAGCTTACTTTTTGCGACGTGGAGGGGGCGAAAATCGGCCAAAATCGCGTGACGTCACTATGGACGGCCCCAATAGATATGCATTGAGATCTGTCCATTCAAAGTGTCGTTAGAATTATTTTGAAACAATTATTATTTTGTTAAAATCTCGTATGTTATTTGATAGATCCTGTCAGGATGTGAGTAACTACTATTACATTACATTTTTTAAAGATGTTTTGACAAACAACTTTTGAACGTCATTTCTTATAGAAAAAAAGCAACAACGGGTTTTCGAAATGTTCTTACATAAAATTGAAATGGTTTATAATTCATTTATTTGAGCTTCTCTTGTCGTGTTTGTTATCGTATGTTTGACAACTGCTCAACTTGTGTCAGTTATAGTTCGTTCAACAACTGCTCTATTTTGTCTCTGTTATAGTTTATTAAAAAACTGCTCTATTGCTCTATTTTGTCTCATTAAACATCTAGCGTAACCTGAGACACAGATAGGATATTATGTGCCCGAGGACAACTATACATTTCTCCATCCCCCCTCCCCCGACAATTTATTACTGTTTGAAACTAATTGTCATGTAACATTATACGCCTCAATTGGCGCCCATATTCCTCCGTGCCCCTCCACTCACAACGCTTCTGATCCTAACTACATATGTGTAAATACATAGTTTATTTTCTGGTCCTAGAGACCACCTTTGAGACACGTTATTCAGATCCTGTCTTTGGATTACCTCATGACTCATGAGTCTTCTACAATAAAACCTCGAGTAGTGTTAGAATCGATAAATGCATGACTTTGTCAATAAAGATCCGAAAAACATTGTTATATAACAATAACAATGTGGCAGTGAATATATGTTCATCAGATGGGACTGAAACTGTTTTTTTATTGATTAGTTTTGAATCGATCAATTTTAATTTACTTTTTTTTATTTGATGTTTTCACAGGCCAAGCGGAAAATTGTTACATTATGCTGAAAATGGAGGGCGTGCCATTTATTAATGTCACCAAATAATTAAATGTTCAATGAGAAAATTTGACCACGTAAATAAGTAAATACATTTTTGTTCCAAACCCGATAGACGAATTTGTCGTCCATCCATGTTAGGTTTTGAAAGGCTCCGTACTGACTCAGTACAAATGTTAAAGGAGCTTTGACCAGCTTATACTTCTTCCGAGTTTCAAAAAAATTACTGCAATGTTTTCATTTCAACGATTATTGCTCTAAGTATTTAAACATAATTCGTGGTGAAGATCCAAGGACTAATATCTCGCTTTTATTTTCAGTTCCAAAAAATTAATACTTACGTCAAGAATCTGTAGTGGGCTGTGTACATTTACATCGTCTAAATTGATATGTGTACATTGACATTTTCTAAAGTGATCATTGAAAATGTGCGTCTTGTATAGCATAACTGTACATTTAAATCTTTTACAGTGATCAGTGTACATCTTCCCTAGTGACCATTGCACAATTACAAAAGCTTTCTTCGTGCAAGAAATCAATGCGATACTATTCCTCCTCACATTTTCTGAGCAAAATTACACCAACAATAAATGGGTTTTCCCCTTACCTCAACCATGTCCCCAAAAATAACGGCTGTTCCATATAATCATAATTTGCTTCCAGCGATATTCGACCGACTCAGCAAAAAGAAAAAAAAACATCCCCAGGCGTAGGTCAATATATGAGCAAATCAATAGTCGAATGTTTTAACGGAAGTCAGGACCTAGCTGCACTAAGTCTTACAGAAGCCTTAAGTAGTCTACAAAACAACGATACAATTATCCCCCTCCTCCACCACCCCAATATCTGCCGACAGTAACTGTCGTCTCAGTGGCGTATTTAAGGCATGGGCTGAACGGCGTTTACTTTACAAGGTGGTGCCCCAGTTTCGGCTTTCAACTTCGTTTTGTTTCCTAGAAGATAACGAAAAAAAAAATATTTGCTCATCCAGGACGGCTGTAACCGCAGCTACTGGCTGCGCCTCTATGTAGTCTTGTCGTCTTAGATACATCCTTTGTAAGAAAGTTTTCTTGCTCCTTCTGTACATCCCTAGGTTTATCCCACAACAAATGCATGCACCGTCAATAACTGAACTATTTCTTCTTTAATTGTACTATATCTCTGAAGGATTTCTATGACTATGTTCTAATTATATTACATAGAATCTACATGGAAATCGCAATTTTTAGCGCATTTTCGAGAAGTCGAATGCGCTATTGCACCCGTTTTGTCCGTCCGTCCGTCTGTCATCACCCTAGATCTCAGCATCCATAAGTCCTAGACCCATGATGTATATATGTTTTTTGTATGTCCTGACCTGCCATTTGTGCATCAACACTCAGCTACTCGATCCGTTAAAAAACCCCGTTAAAACTACCAAAAACATTGCGAATCGAGAGATAACACTGGCGCAGGCAACGGCCGCCATTGCCGGAAGTCTTAGTATTATCAAAAGTATTAGTTTTTTTGTTGTTGACGTCATTAGAATATGTGTAAAAGTTTAGAGAGTTTTACGTCATCATTTGTGGTGACTTCAATCAAGATCTTAGCGGCCCAGGGGCAGAAATTGAAAACTTTTTCGAAACAAGCTTCAACATTCAACTACTTTCACCAAGATTGGCAACTACGATCTATCAAACAACAATTGACGGAGTATTTGGGCGATTAGCTGATTACAATTTAGAATGTTTCATTTATGAGTCCTATTTCAGTGACCACAAACCACTTGTAGTTAGATTAAAGAGAAAATAAAAAATTTTAAAATGTAAAGAAATGACTTTTAAATAAAAAAAATTTCAGGCATATTCATTACAAAAGAAAGTTCATAAAAATATGTCTAAAATCTAAACACAATTACTGATAACTACATAATGCTGATATCTAACATAAGTACTGGTACATAATACGAAAATGCGCTAACACGTCCTGAGTTCCAAAAGGGACCAGGCTTAACATGATTTTTTTTTACGTTTGACATCATAAATAATCATATAGACTACGTTGTGGCTACAAATAACTAAATAATACAAGTAGAACAAAGAGGTGCCTATGAACGTTGTCTCCAATTACTACAAGGTTGGCGTCACTAACATTTAAAGGAAAATAGTGCATATATTTTCCATATCTGAAAGCCAACCTAAACAAAAATAGTATTAATTCAAATTTCTTCTTACTATAAGACGTGACTTTATTGCCATATTATAAAATGCTTTAGAACACACTTTGAGAGCTGGGAATCGCTGATAAAGGTTAAAATGTTCCCAAATAGAGAACTGCCCAGGGGCCCATAAATCTAAAAGTTAATTACCCATCGACTTGTAGCCAGTGACGGCGTACTGCTCATCGATTCTGGTCCCAGGGTAAGGGTCATTCAACAGTATTCTATCCATAACATCGGTGTCTGGTCCCAGGGTAAGGGTCATTCAACAGTATTCTATACATAGCATCAGTGTCTGGTCCCAGGGTAAGGGTCATTCAACAGTATTCTATCCATAACATCGGTGTCTGGTCTCAGGGTAAGGGTCATTCAACAGTATTCTATACATAACATCGGTGTCTGGTTCCAGAGTAAGGGTCATTCAACAGTATTCTATACATAACATCGGTGTCTGGTCCCAGGGTAAGGGTCATTCAACAGTATTCTATACATAACATCGGTGTCTGGTCCCAGGGTAAGGGTCATTCAACAGTATTCTATCCATAACATCGGTGTCCGGGCTACCCTTAATGTGTTTTCTAAACACCACCCGTGTACCTAGTCTACCCTATATGTTCTCTAAATACCACCCGTTTACCTGGACTAACCTCTGTGTTTTCTAAATACCACCCGTGTACCTGGACTAACCTCTGTGTTCTCTAAATTCCACTCGTGTACCTGGCCTAACCTCTGTGTTCTCTAAATACCACCCGTGTACCTGGACTAACCTCTGTGTTTTCTAAATACCACCCGTGTACCTGGACTAACCTCTGTGTTTTCTAAATACCAACCGTGTAACTGGCCTACTATCTGTGTTGTCTAAATACCACCCGTGTACCTAGCCTACTCTCTGTGTTTTCTAAATACCACCCGTGTACCTAGCCTACTCTCTGTGTTTTCTAAATACCACCCGTGTACCTGGACTAACCTCTGTGTTTTCTAAATACCACCCGTGTACCTGGACTAACCTCTGTGTTTTCTAAATACCACTCGTTTACCTGGACTAACCTCTGTGTTCTCTATGTGTTCTCTAAATTCTACCCGTGTACCTTGCCTACTCTCTGTGTTCTCTAAATACCACCCGTGTACCTAGCATACTCTCTGTCTTCTCTAAATACCACCCGTGTACCTAGCCTACTCTCTGTGTTTTCTAAATACCACCCGTGTACCTAGTCTACCCTATGTTTTTTTCTAAAAACCATGTACCTGGACTAACCTCTAATTCATTGACATACCATCCGTCAGTCCTGCTTATCCCTTTTATCACTACGTTTTTTAAAGCGATTTAAGCGAAGATTAATTATTTTCAAAACTTTGCACGTCGTAACAAACCAAACAATAGTTCACACAGATTTCAAGTCATTTCTATTGACTAAGAAATAGATAGTCGCAATGGCGTAGAGAAGCAATTGACGTTGAACCCTGAATTGGATTTCGTCGTGATTATCTTGGGGTGTACTCTGGTTTTCTCTTTTAAGTCTTAATTTCTGTGTCATCAAGTGAGTCTATAGCAGGGGTCGGCTGCCTGTTGGAACGAAAGACCCAAAAGTTACAATCTACAGTCGCATTGACTGATTCTTTTGGAAGCTAGCTACATGCAGTCACTGATTTTCCTTGGCAGAAACGAGCAGGACGTGTCATGTGTTCTTGTAGTTATTATTCTGCACTGCCAGTCACCTTCCCACAATGAAAGCACATATTGGAACAAAAGGTTGCAACCGAAACCGTTGCAATACTTGTCCATATGTAGTTGAAATTAACAAAATTTCTTTCCCTCTTGAGCAATTCGTAATAAAAGATGGATTCAATTGCACAAGTCGCAACGTGATTTATGCAATTCTTTGCAAGAGATGTAATAAAATTTATTTGGGTGAGACAGGTCGTCGTCTTGGAGATCGGTTTAGAGAGCACCTGTACAATATAAATAAACAGGCTCAGTGTCCAGTGTCTAAACATTTTAGCAGTGTTGACCATGACGGTATTTTGGATATTGCAGTTACTGGTATTCTATATGCAACCAATACCCATGAAAGAGTCCACATGGAAAATAGACTCATAAAACGATATGGTACGTTGGCTCCATATGGAATTAATCAAATGCACAATTTTACATGAATGCAAAATCGTTTTCCCGTTGTGGTTTTCACTGTTACTTTAGATACTTCAACTTCCTCCTTTTTCCCATATTCTGTGTCCTTGTTTGTTTTTTGTTTTTCTTTTCTTTTCATTTTTTATCAGATAGGCTCTAATATGTTTTAAGATATATGTAATGAAAGTAATTATTTATGTTATTTTACTTTGTACTGATGAAGGCATGAGCCGAAACGTTTACTATTATTTGTATTAGTTTATAATAAAGCTTAAAATTATTGTTTTCTTACACAAATAGTTTGTGTAATTTGTTTTTTGCCAGTCATGGCCTCGTCTTTACGTAGTTTAAAAAAAAAGTATGTACAAAAGGTTAAAGAGGATCCCATTATAGCGCTAGTGTTAATAAGCTCCAAAAAGACACACCAAGCTGTCACAGCACAAAGCTGTTGTGATGAAAATGGTCCTAGACACACCAAGCTGTCACAGCAGCTGTTGTGATGAGAATGGCCCTAGACACACCAAGCTGTCACAGCACAAAGCTGTTGTGATGAGAATGGTCCTTGACACACCAAGCTGTCAAAGCACAAAGATGTTGAGAATTATCCTTGAAACACCAAGCTGTCACAGCACAAAGCTGTTGTGATGAGAATGGTCCTAGGCACACCAAGCTGTCACAGCACAAAGCTGTTGTGATGAGAATGGTCCTAGACACACCAAGCTGTCACAGCACAAAGCTGTTGTGATGAGAATGGTCCTAGGCACACCAAGCTGTCACAGCAGAAAGCTGTTGTGATGAGAATGGTCCACGCCGAACACGACAAACAACAACAAATACATTTGGTCAATTCTGCATTTGTCAAGAGAAGACATGTTGTAAAACTTATGATAAAGGAAAAATTATCGCTCGTGTGTACGTGTAACGCTGGAAATAATTGCTTTGATATTTCGATGTATAAACCAAGGCCCTGAATATCATCCAAAGGCAATTTTCACGACTTGTTAAGTTAGCACACGAGCACATGGGTTAGGTTAAACATTTTTTAACGGCCCACTCTAGTGAAATATGCTCCCGTTGACATTTTTCTCAACTGCGTTCCCAGAAGGACGACAACCCCAGTACGAAAGCAAATCGATTCATTCCCCTTAATTAAATTGTTGAACACAAATATATGACGCAGATCGTATTATGAAACACATCACAGGGTGGCCATTGAATCTTCCACGAAAATAATACGTGTAGGACTTGGTGCTAATGCATAAATGATAACTACATAATGAAATCATTTTCAAACACAGCATAAGCTCCGGTTTGGTGAGTACTGGCTTATAGATTTGTTTCATTTCATTAAAACATTTTAAAATCCCTTATATTAGCTTCATTGTCTTGTCTGTCTGTCGTGGGCTCGCGGACGGTAGGTCGGGCGGAAAAACAAAAGTAAGAAATGACCCACTTCCTGTAATCCTATTGAGCTGAAATTTTGAACATACACTTGTGTCCCATAACAATCAAAATTTCTGAGCGATCGAAAGTACCTTCAATAAATTAATGAATTTTTAGTTTACCTCTATGTATTTATATGCAGCCGTCTGCTATAGGATGTTTGATCTCCGCGGTCCACTGCATTTCAATCCAGCCATCGATGACCACACTCAACTGATTTACAGCAAGGGGAGTTCAGTCAAGTTCAATCTATAAATGTGTGTGGCGCGGAGCGTATTTTAGTGAACATAATCACTACTTTTAATTCTGTCTCATATATACGGGATCTATAATCATAACCTTCGTTTTTAAGGGTAGTTTAATTTTAAAGTTTGTTTTTTGTTTTGAAATCCTATTTTTTAGACATTGTCATGGCAGGCTTTTCCACCGCGGTCAGAACATGAAAATTATTATAGCTGTTTTTATCCCCTCATTTGGAATAAAGCTGTCGATACAGCTGCATGGATTTCTACGCTAATAACACGGCAATTGTGACAGCTGTCTTTATCCCCTCAGTTGGAATAAAGCTGTTCTTATAGCTGCTTGAAGTCCTGCGGTTTTTACACGACCAACGTTTTAGCTGTCCGCATTCTTTTCTTCTGGAACACGGCTAAAGATTTAGCTGCCGATTGAGGGAAACGAAGCCATTGCCACCAGGATTTATCATATCTTATGACAAACCCATTAATTATTTAGCGCTAAGCGGCGCTCAGAGAGATTCGCAAATGGCAAACATTTCTCTCGGCTCAACACAAAAAATCTCTTGGATTAGGGTTGAGATCGTGTTGTGATCGTGACTGTAGCCAACTACAACAGTTTTCAAACTGTGAAGAGACAGACTTTGGGGGCCCCGCTATCGGCGTTTCTGTTCAGAGTAAAGCCTACGGTCACAACTACCCTAGGCCCCGCGTAATCCTCAGGCCGCCTCGGGATTGTAGCACCTTCTCTTCACGCGAGGCAGGCAAAAGACCAATTTGTACATATGTACTAAGTTTGGTCACGATCCATTCATTTTCCAAGAACCTAAAGCTTAAACTAATTTTAATAAAGCTCATATAAGAAAAAAAAAAAAACAACAACATTTAGGGCCTCCGGTTCCCCATGAGTGTAGATTTTCAAAAAGTTTTTTCACACAAAATATTCAGGAAGTGTATTCAACAATTACGTAAGTTTTAATTGTGATCAGATGAATGGTTTAGTGAGCTATAAAGGACAAACGTACACACATCCATTAGTTTTTTTTTTTATATATGTATTGATTTTATTTGTTCTGATGAACATTTGTTCAAAATAAAAGTTGAAACTGAATTATATTTATTTTTAAAACTTACGTAATTTATGATGGGTGATACCCTAGTAATAATAATAATAAATTGATAATTCATATAGCGCCGTATCCCAGCAAGGAGCCGGGCACACAGTGCTTTTCATGGAGATAATAATATACATATATTAATTAAATAAACATTAATATCATAATAACCACATAATGACAACACGTTATATTTCAAGCTACGTTACATTAATTTTGAAAACAAAATAGATTTTAAAGAGATGCATCTTAAGTGAAGGTCTTAGTAGTTGAACTACTACGGATGCGTAATGGCAGAAAATTCCATTGATTGGCTAAACAGTTTTGTCACACCTAAACACGTTAATATTATTTTATTGTTCTGCACCTATTGCTTCAATTTTAATTACATCGTGAATATTATGAAATTCTCAACAAAAAAAAAAAAAACCAAAAAAAACAACAACAACAACAAACAAACAAAAACGAAAAAATACGAAATAATATATGAAGAGCAAAATTGCTTCATTTTTTCTTACAAAGCGTTACCGAGTCACGGAGTCAGCGTTAAATATTTATTTGGAAATGATATGGATACATGAAAGCCTATACATATATGACAATATTTTTCTCTCCCTTTATCTACAGTTAGAGCTAAATAAATCAAAATGTAATCAAATGCAATGAAATTGAAAATGCTGTATTGTTTTTAACAGTAAATGTCTTTCATATATTCCCGCCAGGGAGTAATAATTACAATGAGACGAGAACACAAGACATCATTTAAGGCAGGGAGTAATCACTGAAAAACAAGGCCAAGACAGGACAGATATTTTACGGGTGTGTGTTCATTGAACCGAAAGAAAACACCGTACTTTTATTGGAGCAGGGGAGACTTATTAGAGGAAAAAGCAAAATCAGATATCGAAACCAGATTTTTAGTACAGAGGCATTTCTCCAGAAAATCATTTGTTTTAGCAGCGTTAACTGGAGTAGATTTGAAACTATGAACACAAACTTTATTACGACAAGGTCTCACAAGAGCTGAAAATATGATGTCATGGATAAAGTTCCAGCCACGGGAGCTCCCGGGGTAAGAGCCATTCTTATCTTATCTTATCTTATCATTTGTTACGAACGCTAATTCTATAACAGAAGATTATATCGTCTCACAGCTGTCCATGGATTGTGTCTAGTTTTGCATTTTTAATAGAGTTTGAAATGTTGATAGAGTGTTTTCCTGGTTTCCACAGGCATATCATGCCTCATCCGAATTACGGACGGGAACGACAATTTGTATGTGTTTATCCTTGCGTACGGAATTCTTTATTCTAAATGTATTGATGTCACGGTCCAGGGGGTACGCTCACCTGTACACAGGTGACTCAAGCCATTGGAATTACGTTCAAATGTAATTGAATTCTTGAACTTTGGAAACCGAACGTACCACGCACATCAATTTATAATTATTAAAAAAAAAGAAAAGAAAAGTCCCCTCTTCAGACCATGATCGTCTATAGGGGGACAAGTGAATTAGCGTTCACAAGTTTTTAGCCACGGCTAACCAGCCAGGGATTGTGTGACCAAGATCAATTTATAAGGGGTTATGGATATTAGCAGTACACGAAAGCACTGATACCGTAATGAGGCCGTCTGATCACAATGATCCACAACACAACACACAGTGGGGCACTCTCGTCCCATGTCTTACGCACACGATTGTGCAAGATAGAGTACATGTAATGAGATACTATATATTGCGGCTTTAAAACCCTCAAAATCTTCTCAAAAGTACGGGGTAGTTTTATGCGCCGTGTATCGTCTTATAGTTCGGGTATCATCTTTTACGGCGGGTATCGTTCTATACGCCGGGTATTGACTTATACCTCGGGTATTGACTTCTGCGCTGGGTATTGACTCATACGCCGGTATTGTCTAACACGCCGGGCATTGACTTCTAGGTTGGGTATCTTCTTATACGCCGGGTATAATCTTTTACACCGGGTATCGTCTTATACGCTGGGTATTGACTTATACCCCGGGTATCATTATAGAAGCCGGGTATTGACTTAGCACCGAGTATAGATTTATACACGGGTATCATCTTATATGCCGGGTATCGTCTTATACTCCGGCTATCGTTATATAAGCCCGGTTAATTACTTATACCCCGGGTATCGTCTTATAAGCCCGGTATTGACTCTTGCTCCAGGTATTGACTTTTACGTTGTTCTACCGTTCGACCGTATGTTCCGTTCCGCGGTTAGATGGAGGGGCAGCTGGGGAGGCGGGGAAAGATGACCAAACTATCCAAGCAGCCTTTGTATGTAGGTGGAGAGAAAATATATAACTTGCTGTGATAGGCTGGTTCTGTACAGTATAGCACAATGTAAAACACAACTGTCTGTGCATACAGTAAAGCAGACGTATTTGTACCTGTTCACACAGTACATCACCAGTACCGTAATACAGTACATCACCAGTACCGTAATACAGTACATCACCAGTACCGTAATACAGTACATCACCAGTACCGCAATACAGTACATCACCAGTACCGTAATACAGTACATCACCAGTACCGTAATACAGTACATCACCAGTACCGTAATACAGTACATCACCAGTACCGTAATACTGTACATCACCAGTACCGTAATACAGTACATCACCAGTACCGAAAACAAACATTGTCGCAGCCACTTCTGCTAGCATAGGTCTCAACATACACAAAGAGAAGAGTAAAATCCTCAAGGTGAATGCCACCAGGACATCACCCATCATGATTGAAGGAGAAGCCCTTGAGGAGGTGGACAGTTTTGTTTACCTTGGCAGCATGGTAGATAAACACGGTGGTACAGATTCAGACGTCAAAATAAGTATCAGAAAAGCAAGAGCAGCCTTCCAGCAACTCAAGAATGTTTGGGCGGTCAACAACTTAGGCAGCAAGTTAAAAGTAAGGATTTTCAACGCTATGGTGAAACCAGTGCTGCTATATGGAGCTGAGACATGGAGAACAACGGCTGTAAACCTGACAAGAATCCAGTCCTTCATTAAAAATTGTCTAAGAAGGATTCTCAGAATTCACTGGCCGGACAAAATCAGCAACCGGGAACTGTGGCAGCGGACAAAACAGAGGCCCATTGAGAAGAAATTCTTCAAAAGCGGTGGAGGTGGATCGGTCATACACTAAGGAAACCTGCTTTTAATACAACAAGGCAAACCCTGAAATGGAACCCACAGGGTAAACGGAAAAGAATTGGATGCAGACATCAAGAGAATTGGCCATGAATGGAAGATCCTGAAGAAACTGGCCCAGGATAGAAATGCCTGGAGGTCTCTTGTAGGTGACCTATGTCCTAGGAGGAAGTGCAGACGCCGACGTGATCGGTGGATGCCCCTCATGGACGAGAAGGCTCAACAACCGTAACAGTACAGTAATACAGTACATCACCAGTACATTATTACAGTAAATCACCAGTACCGTTATTCAGTACAGCACCAGTACCGTAATACAGTACATCACCAGTACCGTAATGCAGTAGATCACCAGTACCGTGATACAGTACATTACCATACCATAAATGTACTGTTGTTTTCACATTTTTTATTTATTGTGTGTTGTAAAAGTGGTGGTATTAAACGCGAAAATAGTTTAAAACCTATATTCTAATAGGAAAAGTAAGGGGATCGTCTCACAAGCCCAATCGTCTTTTACGCCGGAATATACGGAACGTACATCGATATTTTCACAAACTCATTCAAACTCAGACTAACTAAACATCATGGCTTACACAAAAGTATTTTAATTGAAATTTGTTTTTTTTTCTGTTTTTTTTAAAAATCGTCTCCCTTTACAAAAATAAAGCGAGTGATGTTTAAAAACATGTTCACACATTTTACGACTTCACTGGACAATATATGCACATTTTCAGAGCCTCTTCCACCATCTATGGTGATGTGAGTGTCCAGAACTACCATGTTCCCACTTTCAAGACACCGCTAGCGAACACACGTTCAAAAGCCATCATTTAACTTGAAAGATACAAGACAGACAAATCCATCACATAAAATTTTTTTTTTTACATGTACAAACCTTAAAAAAAAAAATCATTTCTTTGTTTGCGTGTCAAAAGTTTTAGACAAACGTGTATAGATGTTACTCTCTTCTCTCTTTCTTTTGTCTCTAACTTTCTCGTTCCCGTCCTCTCTCTATTATTCTTTCTTTTACGCTCTATACATTTTTATTTCCTTCTGCCTCCATTTGATTTTAGTTTTTGGATATCCCTTACTTCTGCATGTCTGCCTCGCCACATTGTTATCAATTTAAATTAATTTGCCGCCATGTTTCTAGACATTTTTGTCCCCCCCCCCCAACCCTTTATGCTAACATTTCTTTCTAGATCTTTTCATCACTATCTTTCTTTATATTACAGTCTAAACATCTCCTCTCCATTTTATATGCGTCTAACTCTTTCTTTTTTTTCTTTATGTCTGTATCTCTCTTTTCCCTTTATAAATATCTGGCTCCGAACTTCTCTCTATTTCTATCTCTCTTTCTCTATCCTTCTCTCTGTTTTTCCCTCTATACCTAATATCTTTCAAGATTTTTCGTTTGTCTATAGTATATATATGACTCCATATTTTCTCTCTCTGATNAATCTGGCATGAAATTTTGCTGCAAATCAATACTTCTTTCTGGAGTCCTGAACTGAATGGATTGGATGGCGGCTAAATGAAATTAAATGAAGAAAATAATTGGACATCTGGAAATAAAGTTAGCTGATGTGGGAGTTGGGATGGGGGAGAAGTCAACGGGGAGGGTGGGAGGGATTGTTGGGAACTTGAGAGAAGTCGGGTGGGTTGTTAGGAGATCGGTGGAAATACGCGTTGGAGTTTTAGTACAACTGGGAATCAATTTGATGATGGCTATATGAAAGTGCGTTAACTGAGGGTTGGAGTGTGGTCAGTTCATGTGGATAAGAGTGTGGTTAATTTATGTAGATGGGGGTGTGGTTAATTCATGTGGATGGGAGTGTGGTTAATTCATGTGAATGGGGGTGGATCAATTAATGTGGATGGGGGTGTGGTCAATTAATGTGGATGGGGGTGTGGTCAATTAATGTGGACGGGAATGTGGTAAATTTATATGGATGGGGCTGGGTCAATTAATGGGGATGTGGGTGTGGTCAACTCCTGTGGATGGGAATGTGGTAAATTCATTTTGATGGGATTGTGGTCAATTCATGTGGAAGGGGGTGTGGTCAATTCATGTGAATGAGAGTGTGGGCAATTCATGTGGATTAGAGTGTGGTCAATTCATGTTGATAAGAGTGTGGTCAGTTCATGTCGATAAGAGTGTGGTTAATTCATGTTGATGAGAGTGTAGTCAATTCATGTAGATGAGAGTGTGGTCAATGCATGTGGATGAGAGAGTGGTCAATTCATAAGGATGAGAATGTGGTCAATTCAGGTGGATGAGAGTGTGGTCAATTCATGTGGATGAGAGTGTGGTCAATTCATGTGGATGAGAGTGTGGTCAATTCATGTGGATGAGAGTGTGGTCAATTTATGTGGATGAGAGTGTGGTCCATTCATGTGAATAAAATGTGGTCAGTTTATGTAGATGTGAGTGTGGTCAATTCATTTTGATGGGATTACGGTCAACGCGTGTGGATCGGAGTTAGGATGTTACAGCGGGAACCTTGGGAAGTAGTTAGAAACGTCGAGAGAAAATTGGTGGGATAGTAAGTTTTGATTTGAGCGACGTTTGGGATGTGGTTGGTATGTGGTTGGGAATGTCTGGAGAAGTATGGGTGGTAGTGAAGATGTGGTTGGGATGTGTTAGGAAATATCTGGGGAATTATGAGTGGTAGTGTAGATGTGGTTGGTATGTGGTTGGGAATGTCTGGTGAAGTATGGGTGGTAGTGTAGATGTGTTTGGGATGTGTTTGGAAATATCTGGGGAATTATGAGTGGTAGTGTAGATGTGGTTGGGAATGTGTGACGAGTTATGAGTGGTAGTGTAGATGTGGTTGGGATGTGGTTGGGAATGTCTGGGGACTTATGAGTGGTAGTGTAGATGTTGTTGTGATTTGGTTTGGAATGTCTGGGGAATTATGAGTGGTAGTGTAGATGTGGTTGGGATTTGGTTGGGAATGTCTGTGGAAGTATGAGTGGTAGTGTAGGGATATCTGTGGAAAAATAAGTGGTAATTGGGATGTGGTTGGGAATGTCTGTGGAAGCGATTTTTGTGAGGATAATTTGGTTTAGTACAGGACGTCTAACAAGAAGATCACATTTATGTAATGACTAATCAGTATAAAGGATACCATTTCTAAAACATCATTATATGGAGAGTACCAAATCATTTGTATCATCCATCGGTCAACCTGTGTGAGTGGCAAATCCTTCGCCGGTCCCGTTAATAGGAAGTTTTTAATTACCCCCCCTGCTTTATACACTGATTATTAAAAATAATAGTTCCGTGCTACGTGACAAAGTTTGGCTATGCTATATAATAAAAGGCAGTTGGTTGTGCGGTCCTCTATAGCCATTGGTCCCTCAAACGCCTACAGACTCTTAAGGCCAATCACTAGCGGTGAAAAATTAAGTCTCATTTCCAAACTGAACAAATTTACACGGACGTTCAAAACGAGTTATTTTTGGTGCAGTATTTTTGTCATCATTCAGTTCTGTGTTCCGATCTTGAAGCGTGTCAATCCTGCTAATCACTGCTGTTACTCCTAGACAACATGCCACCGAAACGACGCGGAACGTCTTTAGACGGGCTTCGTTGCTCGTCTATATATGTATAATTCACAAAAAATAATGACAAGCACAAGCCGCGAGCAAATAAGCATGATGAATGTCCCCCGCTAGGGTCGACCAATTACAGTCTATGGTTGGCAAGCGAGGGTGGTGCGAAATGTTCGGGGGGGGGGTCAACCGCAGCGCGCATGTCTCGAGACCAAAAAATGCGTCGGGGGTCCCACCTACGTTCACTCCCGATGTTTCAATTTCTGCGTGCTGATGTTGGGCCCATTCTTTCCCACCTTTCTTTGCACTATCTATGAGCAAGTCTGCGGTGTATGCTACGCGGCGGTCGTATCTAGTATTTTTTATCTCTCGATTGAAACCTCCTATAAAACAAGAATTTATCCCCCGCCTTCTCCCCCCCCCCCTTTCCCACAGACACTAATCGTGAGACTTTAACTCTAGTGTTCAATTTCCCTTCACCGGAGCTGACGTCATCGCCCTGATGAATGGGGAAATCTCACAGCACCACGTCGCAATCATAGGGCCGCCATGATGAATGTCAAATGTCATCTCATCATGTTGCCTGCCACCATGGAACTCTCAGCAACATCGTGTTGTTGTTTTTTAAGTATGGCAATGCATAAAAAAAATCTTATAATTTCAAGGAAGTTATTGCAAGTTGGAGAAATTTTGCGATCAAAGAGTATCATTTATCGTTTCATCAAAATGAAAGAACGGCGATTCGATGACTAAAAAAAACAGCAACAACGTTGCTATTGGGGAGTTTAAATAAGTATAACTTGTTTAAAAATCTCAACGTCAGGATTCATCACATTAATTTGCCTTGCTTCGGTTATTTACAAGTTCTCTGCAAAACTCTGGCTGTGAAAATACATTATCAGAATACAATAATTAAAACACTATCTGGTATGTTGATGAGGTTAAAGGAGGGGATCTACTTCTTACCAGTTGTCCTCTGACGTAAGGCGGACCAACAACAATACTCTCAACTCCTGGACATTAACCTTTTATGGAAATGGATCGCAACCCAAGCAACTGGGATCAATGTAGAACAAGAGTCCTTCCCCTTTGTATGAGGGGCGTTTGGTGTAGAGAGTGAGATTAATACGTTTAAAATCATGCTCCCCGCTGAGGCTCAATGAACGCTGCATCGCCCGATCAAACCCATCGTATCGTCGTTATCTGGCAATGAGACTGTGTCATACTGCCGCTGACAGAACGGCCAGTGCGGACATTGAAGGAGAAGGAAAGTAAAAGTACAACGCGAAAATATTTTCAGCTGTACTGTTCATCACATTGGGTTTTCCCGGAAAGTTCGTTAAAACTTGTTGATAATTAGGATCACTTGCATAATAAAAAAAACAATCCATTCTGTCTACAGATCCAGATAACCTCAGAAATGAATGCAAAAATTTTTTTTTTAAAAATGTATCGACATTATTAATGATCGCGGCGGAAAGCATTCATAAATCAATTAAAGCGTAGCGGCTAATCATTTTATCAGGTGCAGAATCCAGTGCTTGTATTCAGCTGTTAAGTCACGTACAGTTGGCAGAGTATAGAAGGGGTAAAAAAAGGCAACAGATTATTTTGCGTCCTTGATGTGTGCGGTGTTAAAAGCCGCACCAGATGAAATTTTCACAATGAGAATGAGGTGAAAAAATGCAACAATTTAAAAAAAAAAAAAAACCCATACAAAATGTGACAGCAAGACAGAATAATACACGAACGGAATGACACTTGAGTGTCTTTTAAAAAATATTTTAAAAAATAAACATAAAAAGATAATTGGTTTCCCGATCTTTGTCACGTGCGTCACGATTGTCACAATTGTCACGATCGTCACGATTGCCACAATTGTCACGATTTAGCGGGCGTGAACGTCAGAAAAACACAACAATGCTCCATCATAGTCCGCTTTATTTGATATCTTGTTGTTAACAATTTAACTGACATGTATGTAGGGTAGGGTTGTTACACATCTAGTTTGTATATAGTATCAACAAGACTGGAATCACATCTCTGTTTTGTTTTCACAATTAAAACTCATCGTTGAGACCGCAACTAATACTCATCGTTATGTTTACTACTGAAATTCATCGCTGAGCTTACTACTGAAACTCATCGTTGAGTTTATAACTAAAACTAATGGTTGAGTTTACAACTATAACTGATGGTTGAGTTTACAACTAAAACTTGTCGTTGAGTTTACAACTAAAACTCATGGTTGAGTTTACAACTATAACTCAATGGTTGAGTTTACTACTGAAACTCATCGTTGAGTTTACAACTAAAACCCATCGTTGATTTTACAACTAATACTCATCGTTTATTTTACAATTAAAACTCATCGTTGAGTTTATAACTGAAACTCATCGTTGATTTTACAACTAAAACTCAACGTTGAGTTTACAACTAATACTCATCGTTCACTTTGCTGAAAATAATTGTCCGAAGCTAAATGATCGGTGTCAAGGGCCTAGGGTCAAGAGTATCATGTCAGATTTTATTGTTGACTATGCTAATGACGTGCAAATAATAGCCATTCTCAAGGTTTTAACCCGACGGTGCTGTATAATAAGAACTAGCGAATGATTGATCTATTTATTTTCAGTGTCAAATAGTTGGGACTATCTCGCATATATGTCATACGGTGGCATTAAATAGATTTGTTAAGTCTATTGTTTAAAGTTTTGCATACAACTTTGACCCACCCTTCTAAAAAAATAAAATAAAATAAATAATAAAAGATAAAATGTATAAAGCTGTCTGTAATCTGTCATTAATTTTATTCAGTTGCAACATTCTATAATCAATAGTAACTTCTGTAACATTCTAATGTTAGCCTTTCTCATGTCTTGAGATTTCGTTATTGTAAAGTGAAAAGTGATCCAAAATGAATCAATATTTTGGTGGGTATTTTCCAATAGTGTGTTATCTTTTGATGCCCATGCGTTGCTTTAGGAATTTCCAAAAAAGAAAAAAAAAATAACTCAGAATAATCAAGTTCAGTTGTAAAGGGGGAGGGGTGGGGAGGAGNGGGGGGGGGGGACTGTGTGTTGGGTAGGGGTATGCCTGTCACCAAACCGTAGAGTGGACAGTGAGCCGAGTGAAATAGAAAGTTGTTTAAAAGGTTCACTAGCGCCATGGGAATATGTCCACCAGCCAAACAAACTTAAAATGCTACACAAAACGACGTCGCTATGGCAACGAAATGATTTTTTTTTTATTCCACTCACGGGATGCATACATTGTCTCATGTTATAGGCGGAGCTTTGCACAAAAGTAATTATGATTTAAATAGAGAAAGAGTCGATGAAGGTTTCAATGAAAATTAAAAAAAAAAAATGATTTGGACATTTTAAAAAAATAATTAATCTTTCAATTTCAAAGATTTGTATTGGTAACCAATGTCGAGAAAAGAACATTCTAAAATTGTATTTAATTTTTTTTTCATAATTCAAATAGATATCATTTAAAATATATAAATCTTTAATAAAGAGTATAAAAAAAAAACAACATTCACATACCCCATACATGTATAAAAGAATGCTAAGCTCTTTTCATTGCCATACCAGAATAAATTCGTTAATTACGTTGAACAGACCATTTTTATCATATGCGAATCCAGTGAGATATATTTTAATTTTTTTTTAAAAAATGCTGATAACGCTTCCTTTAAAACAACATTGGTGATCCCAGCGGATGATCGCGTTAAAATTAATGCATCGGGAAAAAATGAAGACAAGGGTTGTAAGGTTTGTTCCTGGGCTCCGGTTAAATACGGTAAAAACATTAGACGTGTTTACGCGCCTCTTATTGGTTTTTCTGTTTCGTTAATTATTGATAGTATCTCGGGTTAGAGAGTTCGTACAAATTGGCCTCTGCCGTCGACAAAGTGAGTTAGAGAGTGCAGCACAGAAAAAAGCATGGCAATTTTTTCATATTTGGTGTTATTTTTTTTTCTTTCCGTGACGGAGTATCTTAGTAATCTAAACAAACCGAATTAGAACAGTCAGATTTAAAATATAATATTTTTAGCACTTTGCAAATGAACTTTTATCGGTTTTGTAATCGTTTTATAATGAATAAATAAACACGTCGTCGGTGATAGATTATGTTTAATAATCAGAACAAACCATTTTTCGCCGAACATACATGTAACTGTTTTATCTTATGTGGCGTTTCTAGTTAGGCCTTTTCCACTTTTTTTGGTGTTTACTTACAAAAAGCAACTTGCAATAATAACACATAAGTCTTTGGTAACTTATTAACTTAAATCCAACACTAGAAATATATACACTTTATACATTATTGAAATCAGCCTGGCCTGCTGCCATTTTCCCGCACACATTCCAATCAACTTACTTTCACTTCCCTAACTGCCTCTCTTTCACTAACGCCACCTAGCGTTCTCTCGTCATGTGATCTCTTTTAATTACCAATATGTAAATTATTATCATGTGACAATACATGCAACCATATATAATGGATTAAAAATTGTCAAATATAGCGTAAACGATTAAATGTTTATTACTTTCTTTTTTGTAAACTGATAGCAGCTGTTTAAAAGTAAAATTTAGTTATTTAATTTGTTTTTTAAAAAGCACACGTCAGATTTCAAACCAAATTTTTAAAAAAGAGATTTTTTAGAAATATTTTATTGATTTTTTAAAAACAAAACAAAACTTGAAGTAATATCGATTGGTGGTATAAATGATATTTCACAGGGGATGGAGAACTTGAAACCACAATACCAGTTACATGTGAGTATATTGATTAAAGTTTGTCATACAACTGCAAGCTCTGATCAAGATGTTATTTGAGAAAAAAAAAAGAGCAGAAAACAATGGGAGATAATTGCTTCCATTATTGCGGGCAGTAAAACAAAATAATTGAACAGTTTTTATTTCGCCGTGGATTCCCTGCAGAATTCTTCTTTCAGTAAAAGGAGAGAAGTTTTAGCCGCAGATTTCTTTGTCTATGTATTGTGGCTGGTCTCTATCACAGAATGGCTGACCTACCATTACAGAGTGGATGACCTACCATCACAGAGTGGCTGACCTACAATCACCGAGTGTCTGACCTACCATCACAGTGTGGCTGACCTACCATCAAAGAATGACAGATCTACCATCACAGAGTGGCTTACCTACAATCAGCGAGTGTCTGACCTACCATCACAGTGTGGCTGACCTACCATTACAGAATGACTGACCTACCATCACAGAGTGGCTGACCTACAATCAGCGAGTGTCTGACCTACCATCACAGAATGGCTGACCTATAATCAGCGAGTTTCTGACCTACCATCACAGAATGGCTGACCTCCCATCACAGAATGGCTGACATCCCATCACAGAGTGGATGACCTAACATAACAGAAAGACAGATCTACCGTCACAGTGTGGCTCACCTACCATCACAGTGTTTCTGACCTACCATCACAGAATGACAGATCTGCCATCACAGAGTGGCTGACCTACCATCACAGAGTTGCTGACCTCCCATCACAGAATGGCAGACCTCTCATCACAGAATTGTAGAGCTACCATCACAGAGTGGCTGACCTACCATCACAGAGTGGCAGACCTCCCATCACAGAGTGGCAGACCTCCCATAACTGAAGTCCTGATCGGTCATCTATTTCAGGTACCAAGGCAGTAAGAAACAAGAATTCTTATAAACCAAGCACAAAGAAATATTACATACTATATCAGACCCGCGGAAACATACGCCGCAGAACAGAACAGGCAAGGGAAGGAAGGGTTTGCCTGCGTCTTGCTTGCTCTGGCGTATTCTATATATAGATTGCGTCTAGATTGCTCTGGCATGTCTTATATGTATGTAAAATAATAACCGAAATTTATATATATATGTCAACCAACAACTTGTCTGATAAACCGGATGTTGTCAGATACCTGCGGTAATTCAGAAAAGAGAATATTCTAGCATATTGTGAGACTGACTCAGACATGAGGATGTCCTAGTGTGATGCTGGACACACTCAGACATGCAGATGTCCTAGTATGATGTTGAATCCACTCGGACATGCAAATGCCCAAGTATGATGTTGGACTCACTCAGACATGCATATGTCCTATTATAATGTTGGACTCCCTCAGACATGCAGAAGTCTTAGTGTAATGTTGGACTCCCTCAGACATGCATATGTCCTATTGTAATGTTGGACTCACTCAGACATGCAGATTTCCTAGCATATTGTTGGTATAATTTAGACAAGTTGTGGTTCTGGGCTTTTTTCCAATCCTAGACGACCAATAACATCCAGTTTTTGTAACGTTCTAGCTGTGATGATTTCCTGTTACTGAAGGGACAATTTTAGTTTTTAAAAATATTTCATTTATGAAAAAAAATAATTCTTAGTCACTTACATCATAGATAAAATCACAGAAATTATCCCCCAAAAAGACATCGTGAAGATTTGCTATAATCTTCTCACAGTCAATAGTACTGGTGAGGGATAGAGATTTTTTGCCCATAGGTGCGTCTTTTTAATTTTTATTTTATTTATCCCAAACATAATACTCAGGTATGTTCAAACATGTGAGTATCGATTTAAGCATGTGATTCAACCTTGTTTTAACAACAACAGCCACAGCAGCAGCAACAGCATATATATTTCGTCTTTCCTCTATAGTCATATATGGAGTTAATATTTAAAAAAAAAGAGAGAAATAAATAAATAGACAAATGAAATATTCTCATATCTTTTATGGTACTGGCTCCTCTTTTATATATATAAAAAAAATATTGCGTTTTATAAGCATCCATGGTTTCAAGTCTAGTTAGAATTTCCAATGTCAATATGTGTTAGTTTTCTGGTTTGTTCGAATAAACCTTTTCCCGACCAGATCTTCAGACGGGAAGAGCGAGGATTAATATGTTTTTGTTGTGAATTGAACAAAAAAACTTGTTTTGATCCCTATGTCTGTCTGAGTGTTGTATTAGATTGTCCAAGTTGAAATTTTATGCTTTATGTTTTATTGCTTCATTGCTCTTTTTTTGTTTTTTTTTGCTTTTCTCTAAAACTAACCATGGCACCCTTGGAGAATTGTTTTTTGAATAATCAAAATGATGTATTTTCATTATTAATTGCTCGCTGTTGAACACATTTGTATTCCCTTTTATCGTTGAACTATTATTTACACACAACATTCTAGTAAAGAAAAACGAAATAACAAAATCCCAAAGACAGATTGTATTGATTGGCCTCATAAAACATGGACGTTAGACTCTCCAGATTTATTCATGCCCATGTCTTTCCATGGCTTGGAGAAAAGATATGGGGGGGGGGGGTTCT
>MUZC01000284.1:462315-485834 GCA_002072015.1 Radix auricularia | reverse complement strand
GCCAAGGGGGACAACAATATTGGTCGAAGTCAGCGGAGAAACAGAATGTGTGAGGAGGAAGAAGAAGAAAGAAAGGGTTGCGGTGGCTGGAGTGTGGATTAGTCTTCGTGGAAGTGTCAAACAAGACGGTGAGTGTGTCTGTGGTGGGGGTCAAGTAGGGGGGAAAGCTGGGGTGGGTTTGACCAAGTGATGAAAGGGTGGAAGGAATCTGTTATAGAAGGTTGTAATGAAATAGTTGATAAATCGGTTATAGTAATATGACCAGTGGGGGTTACTCCCTAGGTAGGTCAGTGATGATCCCCCCGCACTGCGGCGATCCTAGCCATTGAGACTCGTAAGCTTTGCCGGGTGGCGCCGAAGTGATAGCTAGTTGAAGTAGGGAAAATTGCACCCCTCCTTCGGGAGGTTAACTTAGTTGGAGGCGTTTTCAACCTAGTGTCCTGGATGCTCAGGTGGCCACTTCTAGAAGCGACCGCTCCGGGGGGGGGGGGCTTCTCGGTTTTTACGTCCCCTAGGGGGCTGAGGGGGGGTTCCGGTAAGCCCCATGAAGAGCGCAGGCTCGGGACTGCTGACTTTCTTCCACATGTAGGATTTCGAGTATGATATGAAACAATGAAATCTGTTGTAGAAGGATGTAATGAAATAGTTGATAATATCAGTTATAGAAGAATATATGGAAATAATTAATCAAATTGGTTATAAAGAAGTTGATAAAATTGGTTACAAAAGGCTTTAATAAAGAAGTTGATAAAATTGGTTACAAAAGGCTTTAATAAAGAAGTTGATAAAATTGGTTACAAAAGGCTTTAATTAAGCAATTCATACAATCATCAAAATCTCGATACAAAGGAATCTCTAATCGGGAAATAAATATATCGGTGAAGCTGCTTAAATTAATTAGTTGGAATAAACATGTTTTAAATAAAAGTAACCAGGCGAGATCCTCCTGGAAGCATTGCTGGGGACAATGGCTAGAGCAACAAGGTTCTTGAAAGATAATAGTTATTCAGTGACAGCGCTCAGACTAATCCTTCAGTTTTATTTTAGGTAGAAAATTTAATGTAAATCCATCTGGTGTCTCTAGGGTGACGGCCAAGCTCCATCATTTTATTTCATCGCTTTATGAAGGCTGTGTTAAGGAACTCTTGAGAAAAGTTGCCTCTAAAAACGTTCAAATATTTCTTTCGTTATTTCTGTCTTTGTTTCTATATCCCGTTCCATCATTTCTAATTACTCTGTAATGCACCCCCCCCCCCCCCCCTACCCCACCCACAAAAAAAACCATTTNACCAACCAACCAAAAAAAAAAATTAGTTTTGAAAGACTTAAATAAAAAAAAAAAAGCGTTTTGTTCGTATTATTGTCTTTTCTTTTACGGGGATGTCATATTTCTGATGTACCTAATGTGTGGTGTAAAAAGGTTGGAAATAAAATGAATGTGTGCTCTGGCTTTAATTGAAGTAGTGAAGGCGATTGGTTGTAATGTTTTAACTTGAATTCTTATTTTCTCAAGTAACTGTTGTAGCTGGAATGTTTGTGCGTTACCACCACCATAATTTGGTGGGTTATTCTTGCCGCCATTAGTTTGGGTGTGTAAGTGTGTGTGGGGGATCTTTCTAGCCGCCATTAGTTTGAATGTGTGTGGGGGTATTTTTTGCCGTCATTAGTTTGGGTGTGTGTGTGGGGGGTATTTCTTGCCGCCATTAGTTTGGGTGTGTGTGTGTGGGGGTATTTCTTGCCGCCATTAGTGTAGGTGTGTGTGTAGGTATTTCTTGCCGCCATTAGTTTTGGTGTGTGTGTGGGTATTTCTTGCCGCCATTAGTGTAGGTGTGTGTGTAGGTATTTCTTGCCGCCATTAGCTTAGGTGTGTGTGTAGGTATTTTTGCCGACATTATTTTGGGTGTATGTGTGCGGGGGTATATCTTACCGCCACTAGTTTAGGTGTGTGTGGGGGGTATTTCTTACAGCCATTCGCCATTAGTTTTGGTGGGGGTATTTCTTACAGCCATTCGCCATTAGTTTGGGTGGGGGTATTTCTTACCGCCATTCGTTTGGGTGTGTGTGTGGGGGGGAGGGTATTTCTTACTGCTATTAGTTTGGGTGGGAGGATATTTCATGCCGCCATTAGTTTGGGTGGGGGGGTATTTATTGCCGCCATTAGTTTGGGTGGGGCTGTATTTCCTGCCGCCATTATTTGCTGAACGTCGTGGGTCAAAATGTAGGTTTGTCCTAATGATTTTTTTAGTGAAACTGCAACAATCCAGGTCTATTGTTAGCTCGTCTGCGGGAGAAATAAGTGAATAAGTATTTACAGACATGTTTGGGCTTGAAAGAAAAGCAATTATCCCGTATTTTTCCTTCTCTATCCCTAACAAGAATAATTTCACGAATTATTTACATGGCACGGGTTGAAAGCAGTCTCACGTGTATCCATGACCGGATTTAGCAATCTTGATGCCCTAGAGACAAATTCACATGTTTAACCCCTTCTGTCCATGGCCCCCGATCCTCCCCTGACCGATGATATGTTAAATATTATGCACACAAAAAAAAACCTACAAAGTAAAACAGTTTTTAATACTG
Organism: Radix auricularia; assembly: GCA_002072015.1. Classification (NCBI taxonomy): domain Eukaryota; kingdom Metazoa; phylum Mollusca; class Gastropoda; family Lymnaeidae; genus Radix; species Radix auricularia. Next base: position 483,251 of record MUZC01000284.1, on the reverse strand, counting down.
TCACTCATAAAACCAACAATAAGGTCTCTGTATTGAAATTAATAGTTAAATAATATTGTAATCAGTGGCGCAGCTAGGAGAAGGGGGTCAAAATTTTAATCCCCCGGGCCCCCAAATCCCTAGCTACGCCACTGTTTGTAATAATATTAGACAAAAAATAATGTAACTTTTTTTTAATCGATGAGAAAGTCACTGAGAGCACATATTTAAATGTTAAAATTCTTTTTTTTATTCTAGATTTACATCTGGCAAAGTTTTTGAGTGCATCATCAAAGTTTATTTTGCGCAGCAAGTCTGCCTCAGTCATCAACAGAGATAGCGAATCACGTCTTTCATTGTCATCTACTTGGAAAATTGTCTTTTTCAGCTGAGAGAGAGAGAGAGAGAGAGAGAGTTCATTTAAACAGTTCGTAACAATTTGTGTTCCAAAATTCGCAAGGCGATTTCTACTTTTGGAAAAGCACATTCGATGCTGTCTCTAGCTATGACTTTATATAATTCTGCATGAACGAACTTGTTGTTTTCAGGTTGTGATGCGAGGAACTTGAGGCGAAAATAAAAGCGGAACTGTTGTAGTTCAGTATATTAATTATTGTTCAGATCTTTAGGATAAGTATATATTAGGTTGGGGCGGAAAATATGTTGTTAGTCTCAGGGTCCGCAAGGAGGATGGTTCGGTTTTTCAGGAAGATTTCTTTGGCCCCACCCCTCATTGTATTTAGGAGGGACAAAAACCTGCGCGATCATTTGGTTCGTACTAGCCTCACCACTTCACCCAACTATCTGGGTAATTTACTTTTTATATTTGTTTTATTCGTGTATTGTTTGTTCGTTGAGGAAGGCTCTTTGCCGAAACGTTCGCTGTTTTGTAACGTCCTGTCAGGCTTACCCTTACCCTGTTTACGTCTTTTCCATTTATACTTATTTATAAACCTAATGTCAGTCTCACCCCCCCCCCCCCCCCGTCATTTTGTTGACATGCTTGTGGTACATTGACCAAACAAGAGAATCAAATTGCTGTATCATTATGTACCTGTGCTCGTCTACTCATATCTGCCTCAAGTTTGTCAACAATGGCGTAGAAATCATATATAAGAAATTTGTTGTTGGCATTCAGAGATACCACAGGGACATCACCATCAATGACTTCTGTCTTTCGTTCATGATTACGTGTCAAAGCTGACTTATAATCCCCACCTAGTGTTATTTCTTTTGCAGCTTTTTCAAATCTTTCAAATTCATTCCTAGATTCATGCAAGTGATCTACTAGTGAAGAAAACACATCACAACACGCTGTCAAGTTCACATGCTCATTTTTTAGAGCTTGACTAACCCTGTGAAAATCTTGTAACACTTCTCCCCAAAAGACAAGCATGAGAGAAAATTCTAATTCTTGCCTCTTCGTTGCAATTTTTTCTGCTTCTCTTCTGGTGTCAACCTTCTGTGATTGGTCTTCTTGTAAACATTCTAAAGCTTCTCTAATCTGAGGATGAGACCTTAGAATAGCTTCAGTTCCAACAGCATGTGCTTCCCATCTGGTATTAGAAAGAGACTTTTCAAACGTTTCATTCACAAGGTATATTTTCAGAATCTTCCATCTGTTGGTTTAATCTGAGACATAAGCATAGTTCAATTGCATGCACTGTATGGAAAAAGGACCGGGTACTAATGCAGATATTCGAGCTTTAGTTTCTATAGATTATTAAAATGATATCACAATTTTAAAGTGCAATTTTGTCTAAATGTTATTTTTTTTAATAAACAATGTGCGACCTAATTTAAGTTTACAAACTGTGACACTATTTCAGCTTCATGCTTGTCAATCTTTGAAATCCACAAACAAAGCTCACAAAAATTTTCCGTCGCTTGGAAAAAAAAATTGGCAAATCCAATTACCTTTTAGCTCGCTCAGTTGAAGATGTGAACCTTGAAATCCCCAGGCAGTAATGCGATAGTCCACTCAGGACGACAACCACGTCACGGCATAACGCAATAAGTTGAGGGCTGATTCTTCCTGTGGTCGAGCTACGAACGTGACGCTGTCTATTGGGGGGTTTATGTGTGGCAGTGTGTGTGATGGTCATCTGTCGTGTGTGTCAGTATGTGTGATGGCCATCTGTCTTGTGTGGCAGTGTGTGTGATGGCCATCTGTCGTGTGTGTCAGTATGTGTGATGGCCATCTGTCTTGTGTGGAAGAATGTGTGATGGCCATCTGTCTTGTGTGGCAGTGTGTGTGATGGCCATCTGTCTTGTGTGGCAGTATGTGTGATGGCCATCTGTCTTGTTTGGCATTGTGTGTGACTGCCTTCTTATTTCTGTGGGAATGTGTGTAATGGCCATCTGTCTAGTTGTGTGGAAGTCTGTTTGTTGACCATCTGTTTTATGCGGATGTATGTGTGATGGTCATCTTTCTTATGTGGCGGCGTGGGATGGCCATATTTCTTGCTGTGTGGCAGTCTGTTTGGTGGCTATTTGTCTTAATTAGCAGTGTGTTTTGGATGAACATATATCTTGTTGTTTGGCACTAAACACACACAAAAACATAAACGATGAATGGATTGAATTTAGAAAAGGGTTATTAATAATAAATTTAAAAAATACCTTTTCAGTCCATGTCGGACTATTGGGAAGTGAAGTAGCGTTCACAAGTTTCATTAAGCAACCACTAACGAGCAAGGGATTGTGTGGCTAGCACAATGCACCGTTGCAGCATTGAGAACTCAACTTTTGACTATTGTGGAGGCCTGGGCCAAAATGTTCATAAACCTTATAAATACTCTTTCTCTTACATTCGCGGAAAGATTTCAATAGGACACTAAACTAAATAGAATGATTTCCCAGGGGGGTCCTTATTTACAATTCTATAGAAAAAATCTTAGGCTACGGCATTTTGGTTTTGATATTTCTGTATTCAAATAATTGTATCTTAAACATTACTCGTTCAATTGTTTTTTTTTTGTTTTTTTTTTAAAGATAGAAATCGACAGACATGTCTATAAAGACAAAAGTATTGTGCAAATTTCAATGGGACCTAAAGCACATATCCTTTATTGGGAATTCCCTAGATATTGATAATTTACTCTACATAAGTCTCAAATTCCCTATGTATCCATAGACAGACCGATAAATATTATTATCGAAACATTTACTGTCTTATTCTTATAGCTTCTATATTAAAATTGTATCTTGTGCTTATCAAATGTCGACAACTCAGTTTGATTTCCTTAAACAATATAACATTTCTTGTAAGTTTGAAATCAGTCTTGGATGTACTACATCGTGGCAGGACAAAATTCCAGACACAGTGCTACTGACCAAAGCAGGTCTCCCCAACATCTTCACCCTCCTGATGCAGTCACAGCTTGGCTGGGCAGGGCGCGTAGTCCGGATGCCAGACGAGAGACTGCCAAAGAGACTCTTTTAAGGCGAGCTCCAGCATGGCCAGCGATCCCATGGCAGGCAAAAGAAATGCTTCAAAGACACATTGAAAGCCTCACTGAAAGTGTTTGCCATAGACCCAGACACGTGGGAAAGAGCTGCAATGGACCGGTCCTCCTGGCGCCAATCCATTCACGAAGGTGCTAGGACATGCGAGGCAAACAGGATCACTGCCTGGAAACGTACCATGTCCCTTCTATTCCCGAACCTTCCGGGCAAGGATCGGCCTCATCAGCCATCTGCGCACGCATAGGCAGAACCAGCCCCAGCAACCCCCGGATGACTAGAGTGATCCTCGTTGACTCGACGGACGAACACGCTGCATAGTCCGTTCATTTTAATTGCCACAACTTGACAACACTGAGTTTCATGCAAGCATTTAAGTGATTTCCCCCCTGTAAAGCTCATTCTCCCTAACCACGTGTCTTATATCCTTACAATACTTTATTGCTGATTGGGGCTGGGGGTGGGTTCAGATTTTTAATTAATCATCTGCTTTTTCATTACTTTGGGTGTTTTACAAGAATAAGTGTTGGTCGCTATCGTAATTAAAATAGTGATTAGAGCTGTTTGTTTATGCTAGCTATCCCAAGCCCACCCCTTGAAAAGAAATTGTTTTCCATCAATGTAGGAGTTGATCAGCAACGTTTTCTCGCAGCAGTAAAGTGTTAAAAGCTTAATACACTTTAACTGGTGTCCCAGTAATGTAAGTCGAAACCGTGGTACTTTTGGAAATTACTTCCCGGTTGAATGTTAAAAATTTGTAAAATTTAACTTGAATATTTATCAAATGTCTTCAGTTGATCTATCGTGTTGTTTTTTTTACCCCCTCAGGTTTTACTGAAATTAAACCTTATTTGAAATGATTGATTGTCACTGATATAGTTTTATTAACAGCCGAAGTTATGACTTTGTTTTTAAACCTATGTAACAAAACATCTTTAATCAATTTGATTTGTCTTTAAATTAAGGCTGGTACTGATTTAAAAATTTGTGTTAGATGAACTCAGAAAAAATTAATCGATTAATTTCGATTAATTTCGATTAATTATATTTTATGACACATATAAAGATCCCGTTAAGTTGCGATTCATTATTTCGCAAAACCGGTTAAGTCGCGGCGATTTCATGGCTCCCAAATTTTGTGACGTAACACAGTAAATTCGTTCTACTATGTCAGAAATAGGAAAGAAAAGCCGTTTTTGTTAAGTATGCACGTCTAAATAATAAATAATAATAATACGAGAGAAAAGTATTAATTTTTAACGACTAATAGATTAATTAATCGTTAATTTCCGCAGCCCTACTTTAAATCATTCTTCTCCTCGATGCTTTGAAATAAAACAGGAAGCGACATACAAGAATATTCAAATCACAGATTTTTATAGGAGAAAGTGTTTACATTTTAATTAGTATCTGAGTGAAGTATTTTTGTCATATAAACCACTTACAACGACTTGATATTACTTTCCGATAAAACTAATTTTATTTTAACTCTAATTATGTGCAAGAAATAAAACGAAATCTCAGTTTTCAGATTTTGTAGATTAAATATGTTTCATCTTGTGACGTGGATAGATTTCCAAGTGATTTATGAGTTCTATAAGGTTATATTCCTTGCACGTCTAATTGTAACTTTAGATGGAAGTGGGGCGTTGTTAAAGCTGATTACACGGAATTCCAGCCCCCAAAAAGTGTGTGAGTGGGGTGGGGGTGGGGAGAGGGAAATGTGTATAGAACATTCCAAAACGCATCATCTAATGTATAAAATGTTATCGGGAATACCCTAGAAAACCTTTTTGTTTAATCGTTGACACAATTTCAAATTAGTCTTTTCAATGTACAAGGGGCTGTCCATAAATGACGTCACGCGCCTAGGGGGTAGAGGGTCAAGCATTTGAGACGATGTGTGCTGATGTCGAGGGGGTGTTTAGAAATGTTGCGTCAAAAAAAAACAAAAAAAAAAAGAAAAAAAAACCGCGCTACTTTAAATAAAAGTTCCACTTAAATATTTGATTGCTTTCAATTTATTTAAAGAATTTTTTTATATGGTTTCACGTGTGTTACGATATTTAAGTGCAGCCTTACACTGAATATGCACTAAAATGATAACCAAGTTTTGCAACATTGCAACTTTCTATTGAAAAATACAGCTTTTAGGAATGCGGGTGTGGGGGGGGGGGTTGTTCAAAGATTTGTGACGTCATATTGGCTTGGTTGGGTGGCTAAGTTTTTGTGAAGAAATGTGTAGAGGAGGATATAAAAAAGTGTGTGTGGGGGGGGGTAAAATTCAGCAAAAATCGCATGACGTGATTTATGGACGTGATGCGATAAGTTGGGAACAATCAAGCAAATATTTCTCCTTATTTGTTCAATCATGAGTATGTTATGTAATGGAAATCATATTCGAGGAAATAACAATAAACCGTGTAGCTTAAATTCTTAAACTGACATACAATTATGTCCGTTACTTGAAATGAACAAGAAGGGGCCCATAGCCTTTCATTTCGAGAACCCTGCTGCGCAATTTTATTGCGAAATGCTTTTAATGACGCCCGCAGCACTGTCCGGAATTTCACGGATGACAGGAAAGCACACACAAAAATTACGGAAAATCTGGTGGGAAACGAACGTTAAAAGGGGGAAGTTGCGTCACAGACAATTCAATTAAAGCGAAAAGGGAATCAATTTCGATTCCACTAAGCTAATAATCTCCCCTTAGGCGCCTTTAAGCCGCTAGTCTCAGTAAGATCCAATTATCGGCCAAGCGGGTGAATCACGCCGATAGATACAAGTTGTTCCAGTTCTTAAAACACTTTTTATTGGTGTGTTTTCATCGGAGATTCGGCACTCAAGCTCTGATTAAGAGTAAACTAAATTGCATACACAAGAACAACGTCACCATTTAGTTCTATTTAAAAAAAAAAACACAATAATAAAAATAAAAAATAAAAACACAAAAATAACCCTGATGATTTGATTAATCAAAATAATCGTAATACAAATCTTAACTTCCGCTTGAGAAGAAAGGGGGGGGGGGTAACTTAACTTTAAATACCTAAGAGCCATTATATCTAGATATGGTACATGTAAAGCTGAATTTCGAGCTAGAACTGGGTCGGCAATGGCAAAAATGGCGAAGTTAACCAAAATATTGAGCAGCAGAAACATTAGCCTGCCAAAAAAGCTCAGCTCGTTAAAACTATTGTCCTTTATGGATGCGAGACTTGGACACTACTGGCAACCACTGAAAATAGAACGCGGGCATTAGAAAATAAATGCATGAGGAAAATTCTCCAGATCTCTAATTTAGAACACATGACCAATGAATATGTCTTGGACAAAAGAAACCTATTGCTGGTGTTCAAGAAACCATTGTAACAACAATTAATAGATGAAAGATGGCCTGCTTCGGACATGTACTGCGAACATGGACGTCGCTAAGAATTTTTCCGGAGGGGGGCAACAAAATTACGTTTTTTAATGTCTAAAAATGACGTCACGCGCCTAAGGGGAGGGGTCCCTAACTTTTTGACGAGGGGGAGGGGGAGTTTAAGAATTGTGACGTCACGTCAAAACTCGCTACTATAAGCCTAAATACTCGATATCTTACTATCTATTTTATTACGTTTTGCACGGATTACCGCGTGTAATGATATTAGAGTGTAGCCTTACACTAAATACATACTAAACTAACAATAAAGTGTTTTGAAACATGCTAATTTTCAAATAGACCATACCACCTTAAGGTGGTGTGTCACAGCTTTTTGACGTCATTTTGTTTGTGTTTGTGGGGGTCTAAGTGGACAGTTTTTTATGACGATTTATACCGAATTTTTCAGGTTGACCTATAAAACTAAAGAACTATTTCTGCTTATCATTTAAGTGAGTTAAGTGGTGAACACTATTCTTGAAAGGATACAATTTAGGAAAATACATTATTTTTCTGATTCTCCAGTAATAAATAAAACAGGAATAATGGGTAGCGGGGGATAGAATGGGGTGAGCACTATTATAGAAGGCCGTGTAAAATTAAGACAGGGTTAGAACCGGACTGAGAGATCGACGGTGGGGCCGAAAAATAAATGAACGAACTTTAGCCAGCGCTAGCAAGTTGTGTGGTCATTAGGATTCTAGCTAACAAACTCAGACCGGCGGGCAAACAGAAGAATGTGTGATCACAGAACACAGAACTTCTTAACTCATTGACAGTCGGAGGCGAGCAAACGTCAATTAGCGGGGGATCGAACCAAGTTGTACAGAGTAGTCACGTGGTTTGTGGAAAGTCTTGGAGAGTCATGTGGTCATCGGTTTCATGTTGGGATTCGTTGGTCAATAAAGAGATGTGGGTCGTTAGAAGCAAGAGTGACTTTTCGTTGTTGTGGTTCTCGGATTGGAGAGTCACTGACATGATTTATATGCAGCAAAACTGACTGATTGTTAAACGGACAGAGGTCTAGTCAGGTTGACAGAAATCCTGTGATAACTACAGCCATCTTCTTCAAAATCACTTTCTTTATTAAAAAAACAAAAACAAAAAAAAAACAACAAAAAAAAAAAAAAAACAACAAAAAAAACAAAAACAAAAACAAAACGACCTTCTTGTCCAACTGACAACAATCTATCTATCTAACTCTCCTGATGGTTCAACTATGCTGGACACCAAGCTAACCCTACCGACCATTTAGCTGGGAAGAAAAGTTAGTGCAGAGGGTGGGGTCATCGAGACCAAGCCAACAATGCGTTCAATTGAGGTCAATTACTTTATTCTTTCAGATCAACAGAGTAGCATGTATTTCGTAGTGTAGTGGTTATTACACTCGACTAACACGCGGTAGGTCTTAGGATCAACCCCCAGCTAAGACATTACTTTTTAAAAATTTTGTGCCCGTACATTTCCCACTTTCTTTTCGAATTTGATTTCGCAACACGGCTGTCAGCTTTATTTCTCGACATTGGCTCTCCGTTGTGCTCAGTGATAGTAAAGTAGTCATACACTCCCCTCAACAATAACTTTCATAAAATGTATACTTTAGGCGCCCTCCCTCGCTCTCTAGGCATGCGCAACTGTGTGTACCCGTAGCAGTGTGTATCTCATCGCTCCTGTGTTCTCAGTCGCTTTGGTATCTCTTACAGTCGTCTGACCCACGTTGCCTTTCCAATGTTCACTTCGATTCCGGCTGGTTTGGTTTGCTAACAGGGCCAAACTTTCAAAAAGATGCATGTATCTTCCCAAACCTGTTTTCAGTCATGAACAATTGTATGTTACTCTCTCCAGAGTTCCTTCTTTTCATTCACTCATCGTCGTTGGCCAAAACCTATTCCATTTGGACAACTGTGTTTTTCAGGAAGTCTTCACCCATCATTAATCATTGGCGGCGTATGCTACGACGCGGGTCGGCTAGTCTAACTATAATGTCATAACTAGACTCATCTTAACAAACCAAGATACATCCAGTCAAACTACACGTTGAGTATATGGATTGCGTAGCCTCACTATTTATCGTCATCGCTAAGCTATTGTTAAATTCAATAACATTGAAAAGATTCAAAGACCGCTTTTGAAATATTTCTCTAATAGATATTTAAATTGTCAATATTTAAAGACAGAACGTAACAGCCCCGTGGAACTACTTAAGACTATGATGTAAAACTTATTATTTAGGGCAAACGAGTAGGGAAAACTAATATTTCGGTCTTTTCCGTTTTACGATCACAAATTTGTAAAACTACAGAATATTATTCTTTGTGGACAAAAAGTATCCATGACGCTTTATTCTACAGTTTTCATTTTAAGCTTCAAGTTTATATTATAAAATTATTATTATGGAATTTTTAAAAGAAATCTCCTTACAAAAAGTGATGCTTACAATGAAAAAAATTATTTTGGCTTGTCGTTTGGAAATCTGTTGCGAATTTCATTTTTTTAGGAATCAACCAGTTACGTGAACATATTCTCCCAACGGCAGTTAATGTTGCCTGAACTGTTTCCAGTGGATTGTCCAATCTGTTTCGTTTATTCTCTTGCTACTTTAGACGCTCTCGTGCCACTTTGGGTGCTTAATTACTCTTGTTGTTTTCATGTTTCATGAACTCTAGTTAGTTTTCAATTTAAAAGAGACGAATCCCTATCGTACAAGGGCCATCACTCATCTTCTTCATCATTGCGATCACAGAAACGATTTGAGTGCTGCTCCTTGATTTTCGTCTCTGTTGTGGCTTTCGGGGAATATTTAAAGCATTGTATTTCCCCCTTGATTATTCCGTGCATGTAAAAACATCATAGCAATCAATATTTCGTCTTTCTTAAAGACGCGCGTGTTTACTGAGTAAAATGATCGCGTACTGTGCGCTAATATCATATTAAAACATTTGATAAAGAAAAGTACACACCAATGCACTTGGCTTCTATGATTCGAATATCTTATGATCTTGAACTGATCTTTTGAAGAGATTTTATCCATTGATCGGAGACTTCTAGTGATTTCTAAAATGCTCTAACATATTCACAATTAAAATGTCTAGTCAACTGTATTATTGATTTTGTTTCATTAAATCGATCACACATTGGTAAAAAGCTGTTCCGCGTCGTCTCTGTTGAGACATATTCTTTCAGTAACGTCTACATCGTGCCACGATTTCCGGAACATTGGCACAAATTTATACACGATTTGAAATAAGTTCATAACAATAGTGTGATACAACTATTTTAATTGAGGAAATAGGCAAGTCTTTGCAATGGCTTCATTGCTTCATTTAAGTGTGTGTGTGAGGGGGGAGGTGTTTGTGAGATTTGATGCAATTAATAATTTCAAGGTTTGCGCACACTGTATTTTGATACATACAACTTATCTGTCCTTAATGGTGTAGCATACAGTGGCAAAAACAACAACAACAAAAAAACAAAAAACAAAAAAAAACAACAACAACAACATACATACATACACATAAAAACTTATTTAACTCTACGCAGTTACATATTGACCTTTGTATTTTATGTTTGCCAACCATTGCATGTATGTACACAACATTAAAGCTACATATCGTATATATATTCTCAAATGAATTGCCTGATTGAGCTTTGAATGACTATCGTGAAGGAAACGCACAATGGCCAGGCGCAACGAATGTAATTATATACAACGATGAAATTGAAAACAGTTCATATACAGTGATCGTGTCACATTAAGGCCTATCGAATGAGTCTGCTTAGTGACTAGTGCATTTATTGTCGGAGTGACTAATGCACTTATTGTTACAGTGACTAGTGCACTTATTGTTGGAGTGACGAGTGCACTTATTGTTGGAGTGACTAGTGCACTTATTGTCGGAGTGACTAGTGCACTTATTGTTGGAGTGACGAGTGCACTTTTTGTTGGAGTGACGAGTGCACTTATTGTTGGAGTGTCGAGTGCACTTATTGTTGGAGTGACGAATGCACTTATTGTTGGAGTGATGAGTGCACTTATTGTTGGAGTGACTAGTGCACTTTTTGTTGGCATGACTAGTGACTAGTGACTTATTGTTGGAGTGGGTATAGTTCAATTAATAGTTAGGCCGCATCTTCTTTCTATTGGAACATCTGGTTTCTGTCAACGTCAGGAAATTATTTTGAAAAACATTTATTCTACATCCATTGGTCAAATAGGTTTAGACGCAGAATTTCTCAGTCGGGTATTTCGAGCCAGGACCTTTGTGGCGACCAAAAACCACCTTAAAACCTACTATTATAAAGCCATGTGTGGTTAAGTTAAAAATTTTCGCGGTCACAGGATTAGTTAACTAGAGCATTGCCTAGACTCTATTTCTATTAAAGAAAAAATATTTTTTAATTAAAAAGCCGAATAATATTTTTGACGTTGAAGTATTATTCTTCATTTAACAATTCTAATGCACACTATTTGATTGAAAGCTACTCACACATTTTAACTTAAGTTTAACAAGCCTGATTTCATGAATTCTGGGTAACTTTTTTAACTTGAGTGTTATACAAAAAAAGTTCAATTCACACGTTTACATTAACTCGGGATGTGGTTGAGAGAGAGTGCTATTTTTTATACTTTAAATTCCTTTTATATGACTGCTAAGTTGGTTTTAATTTCGAACCAAACGTTATAATGGACGCAGTTCTTTTTATCCGTTGACAAGTGCACCCAGAGGCGTCACTAGGGTTGATGTCACCCGGGGCGGTAGCTTATGGTGTCACCCGGGGCGGTAGCTCATGGTGTCACCCCCTCACGATTTAACCCATAGAACTCCTCCGAGTTTTCCAGTGCCACATTAAGGTAATGAATAGAATTTTACAGTCTAGTGTCACCCCCTTGATGGTGTCACCCGGGGCGGCCAGCCCCCACCGCACCCCTTAGCGACGCCATTGAGTGCACCTAGGGCCATTATACACAAGCTCGGAGTTCTAGACCTTAAATACATTCAAAGGGGAAAAAAGGAAAAAAAAAATCTATAAACTATAAAGATTTTTTTCCACTCGATCAATACTAGGTCCTTGGAGTTGTCTTCTCCGTTCTGTAACGTTTCCACGGGCGTTGAGCACCGATTGGCCTACACGCCACCGCCATTGATGCCGACCGGAAGTGGCTTATGATGGGAACATTGAATCTGTGAATGGCAACGTCAAGAAAAATGGAATCTCCATCCAGCCCTCCACCCCCGCCCCCTTTTTTTTTCGTTCTTCACAATATTTCAGCTTCTTATAGGTCTGTGCTGCCGGCTTTTATTCGTTCCCTTTCCCCTTCAAACAAATTGAGCTTGGTAATTCTTTTTTTTTTTTTAAATATTTTTTTTTATATCCGTGTAGTTACATTGTGTCTGTATGGGACAATATTTACACGACGAACGAAGAAAAATTGCATATTTATAGACATATTTTACCCAGTAATATCATACATCAGAGAACTTTACACTTTTTTATACTAAGGCTCGGCTCACTGTCTTTCACGCGCTGCTTTGTATCTTGGGTAATTGTTTCAAAATCCCTTTGTGCACAGCACATAATTCATATCTTTTAACGATTAGAAAGAAAGACACAGCATTTGAAATGAAGTGCCATTATAAGTTGTATTTCAAAGGAAATTTTATTTTTTTACGCAACGTGGCCAGAGGGAGACATGACGGATTAAGGACCGCTCTTGGCCGCCTCTTGGCCTCTCTTGGCCGCCTCTTGACCGCTCTTGGTCACCTCTTGGCCGCCTCTTGGTCGCCTCTTGTGCGCTTACCGTAGTTTGAGTAACTTAGCCATTGAATGGTACGTCACAACTTCCAAGCGTTCGTCGAATATGTATTTGTATTCCTTTTGTCTCCAGAGTTAAATTTAGCTGCTAAAGCTGTTAGAAAGTTAAGGAAGTTATTGGAGTTCATACTTGTAAACTTTCTTTTCTTAAAGAAGCATTTCCAAACTTTAGCATTTGAAAATCCTTAAAAAATAATAATAAACAGTTGAAAGTTTTTGATGCATTGGAAGTTGTTAGAGAAGATATTTGCATTCGCAGCAATAACTTTTCAAACTTAGACCTATATGGGCCTAGAAACATCTCCTAGTACGTAAAATGTCTGGAAGGAGAGAGCCGCAACTTTGAGAACCTTTATGTAACTTAGCGATGACTGAAAAGGTTGTTTTTAAATCCTTTATATTAACCGACCGACCGTACGTGCGTGCTTGCTTGCCGAAAAAACTTTGGATCGATTTTTAACCCACTTTCTCGTAAGCTAGCGATCTCAAATGCCGATAATAAACATTTCAGATCGATCGAATGGATAGTAATTGAATTATTGAATTTTTTAATGATTATATTTATCTCTATGTATGATGTTAATTTTTCAGATAGAGTGTTGTGGTGCGTCATATGTTCAACAACCTTTCTTGTCGCGCAATAAGGTGCGCATTACATTGACATAATTTTAAAAAAAATATATTCACAATAGGTGCGCATTAAATTAAACACGTTTTACGAGACATAACTAGAATTTTGTATTTTCGTATTGTTTTGCCCTGCGTATTATAATGAACATCCTTATTGTTATGTCTCGTACTCGTATAAACATGATTTATAAGCAAAAACTTGTTTTTTAACGGGTTTTCTTTTATTTATTGATACACTAGCAACATACCCGCGCGCTGCAGTGGAAAAGTAGGATCTAAGTTAGCATTGAAGCCGCGTAACTAATTAGAGGAAGATGCGACGCTTAGTAACAAAAAGCATTCGAAAAGTTCAATATGGCTACGGCTATTGGCGTCATACAACAAAATAAGTATGTTCATCAGCTGACATTAGCGTCATACCAACAAAATAAGTATGTTCATCAGCTGACATTAGCGTCATACCAACAAAATAAGTATGTTCATCAAATGATCTTGGCGTCATACCAACAAAATAAGTACACTCATCAGCTGACATCGGCGTCATACTAAATTTCAGGAAGATCGAGACATAAAAATAAAAGTTCAACATGGCGAAGGATACAGACCATTATCACCATTGCACAAAGAATTTCGAAATGTAACCTACTTAACGTTTGGACATGAGGCAATTGACTTTTGTTTTCTCGATATGTTTCATCTAAATCTAAGTTTGATCAAGAAAGATCCATTGTAGCCAGAAGCCTTCACGGGAGTATACTCTAACACTTTCTAAAGTTGCATGTGGGTCAGTGACTAAAATAATATTTATACAGCTTATATAAGGAAAAAAAGACATTATCGGCCTCCGGGAATATTCAGTGCAAGATTTAAAATTCAAAACACCAATTGACTTTAATCTGGATAATGTGGAGTATATTTGTCGAGGTCGTGTAAAATCAAAAGGGGAGTAAATTATCATTAAGGCCCCCTCGGGTGAAAACAGTGCGAATAGAGCACATCTCAAAAGGGCCGTAGATTTCAATCTTGGTCATGATAGCGATATTTGTCTATATTTAGTCTAAATTGTTTCAAATCAAATGGGAAATAAAACTTTTAAAGTTTAAAAAAAATTATTTGGGGCCAGAAGGAATAGACGTTAGGAGTTAATAAAATTATAATACGGCCATCAAATTTTTTATTTCAAACATAGTTAATAATCCATCCATTTACCCAGTAGCCACTGTTTAAAATAACTTTAAAACAACTCATGTTTGAAAATGACATACTGGGACGGCGGCCCCTAATAAGTGGTATTTTAACAACTTTTTATGCCAAAAAACAATTGCTAAACAACAACTTCTCAAAGTTTTATGGCCATTTTATAAATAAAATAATTTTTATACGGCTGAAAATAAACTACAATAAGGGCCGGGGGCAGAGGCGTCACTAGGGTTGGTGTCACCCGGGGCGGTAGCTCATGGTGTCATCCGGGGCGGTAGCTCCTGGTGTCACCCCGTCATGATTTAACCCATAGAACTCCTCCGAGTTTTCCAGTGCCAAATAAAAGGCATATATATAATTTTACTGTCTGGTGTCACCCCCCTGATGGTGTCACCCCCTAGCGACGCCACTGGCAGGGGGCCAATTAGGTGTAACATGTAAAGTTTAGAACAAAAGTTCAATTTAATCAGGATCATGATTGAAATATTCTTTTTTCAATACATTGTATTTGTAAAAAAAATCTTATAAAATCTTATCGCAAGGGAAAGAGTATTACACGCTTGGGCAAACGAGTTTAGGATCCCCGAGGCTCCAAAGTAATGGATAATATGAGTTAAATACCCCATAGTATTTTATTATAGGCCATCAAATTTTTATAAAACAAGTTTGGTCAAGATCCACCCATTTACACAGCATCCAATGTTTAAACAAATTTTTATAAAGCTCATATAAGTAGAAAAAAAAACTACATTTTTCACCATTTTACCATTGCGGGAGTGCACTCAACAACTTCCAAAGGTTTCATGATTCTACCTACATCGGAGGTGGGGTAATATGGAATTAATCATTTTGAAAAAAAAAATATTTACTGCTCCTGACCCAAAAGGAATAGACATTATGTGTTAATTGTCCTATAGAATTTAAATGTTGTTCATCAAGTATTTTGTTATTTAACAAAATTGGTCCAGATCTATCCATATAAATAAAATGTGTAATAAAGTGTTAAATGTTTACGAAATGAAATATTTTAGCCCCCAGCCAAAAAGGAATGGTCATTATTTATTGCCCTACAGTATCTTAAAATGTGTAGCTGAGATTTCTTTGTACCAAGTTTTGTTAAGGTCCCTCCATTTAAACAGTAGCCAAAGTTTGAACACATCTTTATATAGTTTATTTAAGTGAAAAAATTACATTATGGCGGGACCCTGGACCCCCCTCCACCCATGAGTGGTAATAAAAAAAATTCAGTTATCATCTTATCTTCTTATCTGTCACAGACGCTCCTTCGATACAGAAGATTATTGCGTCCTACGTTTATCTATGGTTTTGTCTAATCCTGCACTCTTACTAGAGTTTTAAATGATGATAAAGTGTTGGTTTTGTTGGTTTCCTCAGGTAACGCATTCCACGCCCGAATTACAGACGAGAAAAAAGAAAACTTGTATGTGTTTGTTCTTGCATACGGAATAAGGAATGTGTTTTTATCCTTATGTCTATTTGAGGGTTATATTAAGTTTTCTATGTGTTGTATGTCTAAATTGGAATTAATTGCTTTATGTTTAAAAATTAATTTACTCTTGGTTCTTCTATCCTCTAGTGTTTCAAAGTTCAATGATTTAAGTAATGGTGTTACCCTTTTCAGTTTTGAATATTTCCAGTAATGAATCTGGCAGTTCATTATTGAATTTATTCTAGTTCATAAATGTTTCATTTGCTGAATGGGTCCCATACAGAAGATGCATATTCTAGTATAGGTCTCACCAGGGAGAGGTAGCATTTTTGTTTTATATCTTTATTACATTTGGAAAATTGTATTTTTTTATTTTTATAAAACCTAAGGTTTAGTTTGATTTTTTAATAAATTCATAAGGAGAGTGTATTCAACAACTTCTCAAAGTTTCATGTTTCTTACTACATGGGAAGCTGAAGAGTTAGTGATGAGTGAGTGAGTGAGTGAGTGAGTGAGTGAGGGAGGGAGTGAGGGAGTGAGTGATTGAGTGAGTGAGTGAGTGAGTCAGTGAGTCTATCAGGGGTTTGCCTTATATTAGTATAGATTTATCTTTTAGTGTCAATAAATAAATAATGAGAGGTTGGTAATTTTCATTTTCATCCTCCTCCAAGTCTTGTATAATCCTCTTAGTAAACGAGAATAATTCAAACGCAATATCTTTTGTTCCCTTAACAAAATACACCTTAAACCTATTTACGCACTAGTAAAGAACAAAACTTTAATCCTCTTTTAACGGGAATTCCCAGATTAACTCCTATAAAGAAGCCACCTAGGAAAGTGCTCTCGCAAACCACGTGACTGGGAACGAACTGAAATTTCATTCAGAAGGCTGGATGGGTTTTAAATCAGGACTAAACTGACGGGGGCCGGAGTGCCCGGGGGAGGAACTTGTTTGTACTGCTTATACCAGTAGGTAACGCATGAAAAGGGCGCCGTCTGAGAGTCCGGAAGTTTATGAAAAAATAAGTTTTTTTTTTCTTCGTGTGGAATTAGTGACAGCTTACGACTTTTTGAGAGAAAAAATAAAATAATTTTTAAAAAACAAAAAAAAAAAAAAAAAAGGAAATAATTGAAAGAAAAAAAGGTTTTCCTCAAAGTAGTTCACTGACTTGATTTAGGAATTTCATTTCACGTTGGCAAACTTTCCAAAATTTGATAATTTTAATAACTATAATCAACTTTTTAAATTTGATTTGATTTGATTTTTTTTAAAACGTAAGAATCCGCCCTCGATTTTTTTTTTTACTTACTATGAGATTAATGTTTCCGGGAGATCGCCGTTGTTTAACGTCTCAGTTGTCAACTTATCATTTCAATTTTAATCTCTGTACGCCAGAAAGCCGTTTAGCGTTGCCTTGGAGACGCGGATGTCTGCAGGCAAACAATCGGGGAAAGGGGGGGGGGCAAAAGTATATGGAGTTTTTGTAACGGATGACCAGATTTAACGACTTTGAAAGACTATTAAGTCAACAGACGGCTCAATGAGCGACTTTCAAAGACTTAAATGATGACATCACGTGATGGGTTTCAAAACGTTGTCAAGATTAGTGTGTGTGTGTGTGGGGGGGGGGAGTTATGGTCCAGACTTAAGGGAGACTTCGACTTTAATGAGTCACTCAGTCAGCGTGACATTTTTTAATCTTTTCTTTTACCAACTTTGACATAGCGAGAGATGATGTGGCATGGTCAAGCTTATCTACGTAAGATATAACTAGAACCAGATGTACGTAAGATATAAGAAGAACCAGATCTACGCAAGGCATAAGAAGAACCAGATCTAAGTAAGATATAAGAAGAACCAGATCTACGTAAGATATAAGAAGAACCAGATCTAATAAAGATATAAGAAGAACCAGATCTACGTAAGATATAAGAAGAACCAGATCTAATAAAGATATAAGAAGAACGAGATCTACGTAAGATATAAGAAGAACCAGATCTAAGTAAGATATAAGAAGAACCAGATCTAATAAAGATATAAGAAGAACCAGATCTACGTAAGATATAAGAAGAACCAGATCTAATAAAGATATAAGAAGAACCAGATCTACGTAAGATATAAGAAGAACCAGATATAATAAAGATATAAGAAGAACCAGATCTACTTAAGGTATAAGAAGAATCAGATCTAAGTAAGATATAAGAAGAACCAGATCAACGTAAGATATAAGAAGAACCAGATCTAATCAAGATATAAGAAGAACCAGATCTACGTAACATATAAGAAGAACCAGATCTACGTAAGATATAAGAAGAACCAGATCTAATAAAGATATAAGAAGAACCAGATCTACGCAAACACAAAGTCAGACAATGTGACACAGGGAACGAGTTCTAAGCAAAATGTCACACGTGATGTGACTGTTAGCAAATTGTTTGGACGACCAGCCAATGCTGATCATTGCGTGTCTTGATATAAGAAGTCGTAATAGATGTACATGAGATGACTTGTCTTGATATAATAAGACGTTAAAGCAAGACATAAGATGACTTGTCTTGATATAAGAAGATTTAATAGCAAGACATAAGATGACTTGTCTTGATATAAGAAGACTTAATAGCAAGACATAAGATGTAATGGCTAATATATAACAATAGGCCTTAACAGTAGAAGACTTGTTTTGAAATAAGAAAACTTGTCTTGATATGAGAAAACTTGTTTTAACCAATCAAATGTTAGAGGCGCAGCTAGAAATCCTCCCAGTAGTCTGGCCGCAGTTCTTTGCATCACGTAAAACCTTCAAGTTGCAACTCTTCTTCTTCTTTCATAACTGGGGCATTGCTAAGAAGACGTAAACAATGTAAGGTTTAGCCTGATCGGACGTAACAAAACAGCGAACTTTTCGGCAAAGAGCCTTTTTCAACGAACATACAATACACAAATAAAACGAATATGCAGTCCTACCTCTCATTTTGTTTACTAAGAAGACCCAGCTCCTGAGGAAACTTACACACAATTTTTTAATTTAGAAACAATGATCGAAAATGATAACATGCATCAAAATAAATGTGTTGTAAAATTTAAGAAATAAACAAAACAATAATTAATTAAAAATCAACATTTTTTTCCCCAAATGATGTATTTGTTTTAAAAGCAACTAAGTGAGTTTAGAACCTACAAAGACAATTTTCCTTTGGATAAGAGAATCTCCCCACCGTCCCGCAATCTACAGCATTTAAACTTTTGAGAGAGCTTTAAATGTTAATGAGTGGCAGAGCTGAGGTATGATATAGGAGCATTATTGGAGTTATTTTGCGCCCAATATTGCCTTTAAGCTACGCGGGCTCGCGGCCATACAGATATCTGACTGACGCTTCGCAGGAGTTTAGAATTACCGTGCAGCAATTTTTTTTTAAAGATTACACACACAATGGTTGCTGGGCATTTTTGTACACTAGTTTTTTTTTTACTTTTCCAGCGGACCATCGAACCATAGACGGAACATTGAAATTTGTGTCCCAATTTAAAACTGACTTCAAAGATTAGAGTAATTGTAAAAGAAAAAAAAAACCATCGATTTATTTGACAAGAGCGCTACAGTGTATATGCACATGTCGACCCACGACATAGTCAGGGATCATCTGCAGAATGTTTGTAACCAACGCTACGTGGGGGAAAACTGTTTAAAAAATACCACGGGCCTAGCTAACAAACGAGATTGCCGCATCTATGCTGGTTTTTATTCTGGTGTACATATAAACTCCAATAAATCCGCCTTAAACATAACAAAATATGAAAACAATAAGACCCGAGTGACCGAGATAATAAATGTACCGTAGATCGTGCCAGAGGCGAGGTGTACATTCGTCCGGTGATGAAGATTGCACGCGTGACCAGGCCAGGGACACGCCTTATCGGGATCCCTGTCCTCTGTGACCCGTAGGTCAGCTGCTGTTAACTGAGAGGAGGGCAGACAAATCTTTCCAGATGTGAACAAGACACAAAAAAAACTAGTAATAAAAACTCGAATGAGTATTTAAACGCAATTTACAACAAAGAATTTCCGACTGTTTTTATTAAAGAGAGATTAGATCTAGATACATTAAAATTAATTTCAAATCAATAATTCTGAACGTAAATAAAGCTATCGTTATCTAAAAATTTCTGCTAAAATTACGAGGGTTGAATGTAAAGAGATTTTTCAAAATTTCCGACTGCCACATTGTTTTGCATATAATTAGCTATCGTTTTGCGTTTTAATTCAACCGCATAGATGTTATGGTTGGCGAGAAATTAACAAAATACTTATATATATAATTTTTTTAAAATTTTCCAGGAAATCCGTTAAATGTGAACCTACTTGGGACCGCCGTAACATATTTGCAAAGACCCTGGTATGGTTCAGGAGAAGTTACTTCGCGAATTGACCAGCCAAATCGCGCATGGGCCGACAAGTCTGGCCACAGTCCGAAGTACTTACAAATAATAATTGTATTTTGAGCTTTGGCTGGCCAATTCGCGAGGTGGCTGGGTATCCTTGGCCAAAGTCTGAAGTGGTAGTGGAAGACTACCAAAGTTAGCCGCATATCTGTCACTTCTGGAATGTTGACGGTTACGTCGTAGGAAAAAAAGGGTTCCACGCTGTGATGATACTATTGCGTTAGTCTGTCCTTTTTGTTATTAGTTCTTATTATTCTGCCACTGTGGTTTCATTGTGAGTACTGTATTACTCGATATTATGGCTTCTCAAACAACGTTTCCAGTTGAAAAAAATCATGTTAAGCCAGGTACCTATTGGAATTCAGGACGTGTTAGCGCATTTTCGTATTATGTATCAGTACTTATGTTAGATATCAGAATTATGTAGTTATCAGTAATTGTGTTTAGATTTTAGACATATTTTTATGAATTTTCTTGTGTAATGAATATACCTGACATTTTTTTTATTTAAAAGTCATTTCTTTACATTT
>MUZC01000284.1:426366-462017 GCA_002072015.1 Radix auricularia | reverse complement strand
TTTTATTTTCTCTTTAATCTAACTACAAGTCACCACAAATGATGACGTAAAACTCTCTAAACTTTTACACATATTCTAATGACGTCAACTAAAAAAAAAAACTAATTCTTTTGCACGCTTTCGCACCACTCTTCAATGCTTGAAAAACTATGTATTCGACTTCCGGCAATGGCGGCCGTTCCCTGCGCTAGTGTTACCTCTCGATTCGAAATATTTTTTGGTAGTTTTAACGGGGTTTTTTAACGGATCGAGTAACTGAGTGTTGATGCACAAATGGCAGGTCAGGACATACAAAAAACATATATACCTCATGGGTCTAGGACTTATGGATGCTGAGATCAAGGGTGATGACAGACGGACGGACAAAACGGGTGCAATAGCGCATTCGACTTCTCGAAAATGCGCTAAAAACATATATACATCATGGGTCTAGGACTTATGGATGCTGTGATCAAGGGTGATGACAGACGGACGGACGGACGGACGGACAAAACGGGTGCAATAGCGATTTCGACATCTCGAAAATGCGCTAAAAATCAGTCATAAGGCACGTTTAGCATATGTAGTGGGGTGTAATGACACATAATCAAGACATTGGGCTAAGAGTCTCAGATTTGTTCAATTTATGAAAACAGTTCTTTACATCAAGGAAGTCAGCAGTCACCATATTGCGCCATGTTGTGCTGCAAAAGTTGAGGGGAGTACCACAAATCTTCCCAGAGAGGTGATCGATAATGTAGCTATGGAGGAAGACCTTATTAACTTCCAAAGAGAAATGGAGGATAGCATAAATGCAGGACTGCGTTTAGAAATGGAGATGCTGTCGTACTGGTGGTCGAACAAGTTCAAACCGGTTGCGTGACTATAAAAATGCGTAAAACAAAGTGAAGAGTATTTGAAAAAGAGTGCAGTTTGGCCCTTTTTTGCAAATCCTGTGGCAAAGATCTTCACATAATGTGTGGAATCTGCAGTGAACCAGGCGAAGGATGCAGATGTAAAATAACGTGCAGGCTTTGTTTTAATAAACAAGAAATCAGGAAGACGAGGACAGCAGCTCACAACAGTTTGCAAGGTCAAGCTGTGCAGATGCTTAGAAATTCAGAAGCAAAATTCCCACCATTGAATGTTGGAGATAACGTCCACCTTCGTATACCAGATGTTGACAGAGGTCGCGGTGATCCAAGAAGCGTTATTGTAGTTGTCAAGAAAAAAGGATGGCATCTACAAGTTAGGGAAACAAACATGGTCTTTTTAAACAACCGTTTTTCAGGAACGAGTTTTCCTATGTACATGATAAACTGCTCACACTAGAATCCGTGGGCGTAGAAGAAAAATCATTAAGAATCGTCATGTCTTTCTTATCACTGACTGGTGGCCAAGGCTACAATATATGCAACTGCAGTACTAAGGGCGCAACTAATCGCTGCAAAGGTATGAATAACAATCGATCATGTAATTCAAAATTTCATAAAAGCACATCCTGTTGACATAAGTGATATCAGAAAGAAATAGTTTGCTATACTAAATAAGTATAACATTTGTCACTGATTTTTATCATGAGTAATTAACAATCAAAGTTAAGCATTAAATCTTACTAGACTCCTTTCTTTGGGCTTTGGCCAATGGACCGTAGCCCTTTCGTGACTGGCCGGCCAAAGCTTGATGGTGTCACTCAGTTGTTTAGGCAACTCTTGATTTGATGGTAATTTGAGGCCTTTTGTAAGGGCATATAAAGAGGCTTGTTGTAGGGACATATAAAGAGGCTTGTGGTAGGGGCATATAAACGGGCTTGAGGTAGGGACATTTAAAGAGGCTTGTGGTAGGGGCTGATAAAAAAGGCGCGTTTAGACAACTTTAATTACTCTTTGGATTTCACTGCAGCTACGTTTTAATTTTTTATTTTTTATATTCGTTTTATTTGTGTAATGTATGTCCGTTGAAAAAGGCTCTTTGCCGAAAAGTTCGCGGTTTTGTAACGTCCTGTCAGTCTAACCTTTACCCTGTTTACGTCTTTTCCATTCACTTTTTTGTATAAGCCTGATTGCAGTCTCACCCCTCATTTTGTTGACATAGTCGAGGCTTGCTAACTTAACCACCAATCTACACGCTTGAGACGAGCTCGAAAGTCAAGAATCTTTATATTATATACTTCATATATAAAAAAAATATTTTCAATATTTTCAATGTGTTCTCGCCTTATTTTTTCCGCATAACCGCTGTTAAATTAATTTCTCTCATTAAAACATTTATTGATTTAATCAGTTTCTGATTTCAGTTGGATTTCTATTTTAAATGAAAATCTTGGGACATTTTTTTCTTTACACAATGAGATGTCTAAATATCACAATAATTGTATACATAACGCCACATTCTGTTTTTAAAATTAAATCGTATTGTCTCACGACACAACACATATTATCAGGTGTTGAAGTGCTCACACTTCAACCTGCAAACTGCATACCCTGTCCTAACCTAAACACTAAAATATAACCTTATCTTAAAGTAACCCTTTCTGCCCTGTCCTGACCAAACCACCACTATATAAAGTTATCTTAACGTAACCCTGTCTGCCCTGTCTTAACATAACACCACTATATAACCTTATCTCAACGTAACTTGACTGCTCTGTCCTAACCTAAACACTAATATATAACCTTATCTTAAAGTAACCCTTTCTGCCCTGTCCTAACCAAACCACCACTATATAAAGTTATCTTAACGTAATCCTTTCTGCCCTGTCCTAACCTAACCACTACTCTATAACCTTATCTTAACGTAACCCTTTCTGCCCTGTCCTAACCTAACCACTACTCTATAACCTTATCTTAACGTAACCCTTTCTGCCCTGTCCTAACCTAACCACTACTATATAACCTTTTCTTAACGTAATCCTTTCTGCTCTGTCCTAACCTAACCACCACTATATAACCTTATCTTAACGTAACCCTGTCTGCCCTGTCCTAACCTTACCACCACTATATAACCTTATCTTAACGTAGCCTTGTCTACGCTCAACCGCTCTACACAGTCCTAACCAGCTAGAAAAAATGTAGAACATTTTAGCGGTCGCTTATCCATTTTAATTGTAGCGATCGATATCCATGTAAGGTCCCCGTTGAAAGGCCGTTTGATCCACGGGCCTTGTCGTGCTAACAGCGATGTTCATAATTCATCAGGCTGTTATTACATCACGAGAAATATTGTCCTCCCCCAAGCCTCGGTTTTTATCAAGTCTTTCATTCTATTTGTTGAACTTACTGAAATTTCAGTGACTCGTTGGTCATGGTCTTTTATACTCATTTACACAATTTTTAATTTTTTAATATTTTTTTTGAAATTGTGAAACACAATTAAAGTTTTGTACAAAGTATAGTTTGCCTGAATGCAGACTCTTATTTTATACTGTTTGGTTCTAATAAGATAACATAGAAATGCGATGGCAATAAATTAAATAAGGCTGCTTGAAATGATATCAATAATACTCTTTTGAAAAAAAAACAACAGAAAACTACTAAAATGTAAGCTACTTTAACTCTAAATATTTAATTCCAACTCAATTCACACCGTCTTCTTCCAGTCCATGTTTACTTAGCTTACCCTCGACCGACAGGCGGACGGGATAATAAAGCTCTAACCCGACTTGCCAAATTATTTGACGATTTGCGTCAGAAAATCACAGCTTTAACTTGTCTTCCCGCATCAGTACACATACCCTATTTCGTCGATTCTGACGTGTTCTGCTCTAACTGGAAAGGTCAGTTTAGTTGACCAGTGACCAGTGCGCACTATGTCCCCGGAAGGGTCAGTTGAGTCGATAACTCGGCAGTCAAGGTGTCAATTTGGTCTTCCCAGTCAGTACTATGTATACCGGAATGGTCATGTAAGTTGATGTCAGTTATCTTTTTTGCCGCTTTCTTACTTGCAGGCGTTAATTAATGGCACACCCCAGCACACAGTGAAACAAGGAAGTCATTTGTAGCATAAATAACTTTAATTCAATACTTGAACGTATGTACACTCTTTTTACATATTAATATACATCAGTGAAACAAATAGAATACCTCTTCTGTCTTTCCATACACACACTTCTGACGCGCTAAGCATTCTGGTCTCGCATTTATCACGTGATCTATCTCCACCAATCACATATCATGTGACAGTTGGCCGGTCAACATTTTGATAAGTGTGTAACTCGCTCTTGCTTGTCCCTTGTTGCTTCATTTCCAGCACCCCAAAATTTGATTTAAAAAATAATAATATAAATTAAAACAATTATCAAGAGAGGAAAAAAAAACACACACACAAAAGGAGAGAAGTGATTAAATTTTGAAAAATTTTCACCGAAACTATAACATAGATTTATTAACACTCGTAATAATTTATAAACTTTAATAAACGATTTTTAAACTTCATTTTGAGTTTTATTTTCTCCGTTACACCATAACATATAAATTTAATTGTCTAAAGTTCTGTTATTACTAGTATTAATTTGACTCTTTGGGGGGGGGGGCACTTTAATTGTTGAAAATAGCATCACTGAGTGCTTGGATTGCTCGTCAAATAGATATTTTTATAAATACGTTTAGTTGGGGGTTGCTGAACAAATAAAAGATATTTTTATAGTATAGCTTAGGTTTACTGAACATTTAAAGGCTTTTTGTAAAAATTAAAAAAAAGTATAAGAAAAAAATTGTTTTTGAAAGTGAAAGTTCTGATTACTGAAATTTCTTAACGGTGGTCGAGTGGCATGTGCGATTGGCTGGCGTACCGATCACCACGGGTTCAAATCCATGTGAAAGAAAGGATATGTTCACTGGTTGTATGGCGCCCCTGAGTTCACCAAGCTCCGAATGGGTACCTTCCACTAGTGTTGGAAATAAAGGCGGCTGGGTAATGCGTGGAACCATCAAAGATGTTGCCTGTAATCGCTGCACCACTTGTGAACCGACCGGAGTTGTATGTGGACGCAAAAATCTTCTGTATAGATAAGTTAAAAAGATAGTTTAACTCTGGTTATGGGACATATATTGAACATATTAGGAAAGATATCCGCGAGATAAATAATTTATTAATTTGTTGAAGTTGCAGGAGGTAAAAAGAGGCATGTTTTAACGTAATTTCCCATTGGAAAAATTGCGTTTATATATTTGAAACGTCTGTAGAGCTTGATCCTGCTACTCCCCTGAACCATACCAGATAGAGGGTTTGGGTCTTTTTGCAAATATGTAAAGGAGGTCTCAAGGATGTGCAAGGACCAAAAAAAATACCGAAATGATATACTGGATTTCCTGGAAAATCCAATAAAAAAACTAAAAAACATATCAGCATTTTGTCAATTTCTTGCAACCATAACATATATCGGGTTGAAATAAACGCCAAACAATAGCTAATAAAATTTAGAACAATGTTGAATAATGAATTTTTGAAAAAATGTCTTTTCGTTCGTCTCCGGTAATTTGAGCATCAATTTTTGAAAGCAATATTAAAAATTGTTTTGTTTACTTTCAAAATTATTGCTTCGAAATTACTTTGATTTTATCTAGAATAATAGTTAATGAGAGTTTTCCCGCTTTGTGAATGCTTATGGTAGATTGTTGCGCGGTGCACATTATATTGACACACTTATTGCTGTGATGTAGCGTTAGGGGAAATGACATCATATATTGTTAAGTTTCTGAATTACTGATTTGAAATGACTTTTAATGTAATCTAGAATGTTTTACTTCTATAGAGTTCTTCATTTCTAAAACCGGAAAACGTCATAGATCATTTCGTAATGTTCTTTATTTAGATTAAATTTTTAGCGGAACAAAGTTTTGAGGCATACATCTGTCAAATCACTATGTTCTCAAAATTGTTAACTCAGTAAAATTACGAAATTGTTTTTTATTTTGCAAGTCCAATCAGCTGTCCTAAATTAACGAAGAATTAAAAATTAGCTGATAAGATCAATCATTCTCAATATACCTACATTCAGTATTGACGCGTGTCTTTTATTAATTTTTTAAAATGAATTTGTCCTTACAGGAGATACATTTATATATACTATTTCTATTAATAGATTTCCGCCATATTATGAACATCCTTATAGTGATATCCGATTTATTTATTTTTTGGAAATCGACTTTAAATACTCATTCGAGTTTTTATTACTTGTTGCACATGAGTCTGTGCATTCCCAAATAGAATCCCATTACGTAAATGTTGAATCATAACCACCATACTTAAAGACTGAAAATATGTCCCGGAAAACCTCATTTAATTGACAACATTACCGACTTCAGTGGTGGCGTCTTGTTAAATGACCATCTGAATCGTTCTGTTCTCATCACGCTTGATGACCTCGATTGTGTCTCTTGTTAGTAACCTCTCCTTGCTGTCTTTAGCGTCTCCGCTCAACCCCCCCCCCTTTTTTTTCCACCTCCCATTGCCTTTTCTTTGCTGTCTTTGATTTACTCCCTGGGGTAATGCTTTCCTGATGATACCGATTCAATGCCTGAATGTCCCCCTCTCTTTACTGGCTTTTCTCCTCTCTAATCCCATCATTTACTTCACTTCGCTCTCTTCAGGCTCTCGTGCTCGCATCATTAACCCACGCGACACTAGATACGACATGGAATTAAATGAAATATATACAAGACAATGAATTCTGGCTAGACATTAATTTTTTAACCATAGGGTTTAGATATCCAATGGCTTTCGTAAAACTTTGTTTTAATGAAAATCAGAGTAAAAATATATACGGCCATACATTTGAATTATCGTCTTGCTATCTACAACACACTAATGTATACAATAGTAAAACTAGATACGACCCGCGCCGTAGAATACGCCGCAGACTTGTTCATAGATAATGTAAAGAGAGGGGGAAAAGAGCGGACACAAACTACAGTACGAATAAATAAGACAAACTACAGCAGGAATGAATCAGAACAACGTCTGTGTTGGTGGGGGCGGGAAACGCCGATGCATGGATGGTCTCACGACATGTGCACTGTGGTTAGCTACCTGCCCCTCATCTTTTATTAGTTTTTTTTTTTATAAATTTGTCCTTACAAAAGATAAATTTAGATATAATATTTCTATTAATAGATTTCCGCCATATTTTGAACATCCCTATGTAAAAAATCATCTTTAGCTCGCGGACCACCGAGGACATCTCCGAGTACGACAGGGTGAGAACCCTTGCTCTAATCGGGTCTAGACCTCAAGCATAAGCCATTTAGGCTTTTTAGTGCATCACCGGATATCTCTGACATACCGGAAAATAACCTTCGACCTCTTGGATGTAAGACAGAAAACGATCATTTTCTGCCAGATCCCCCCTCCCCAACCCCTCCATCACGACCCGCCTTTACCTTGGTGATAACGTGTCCGTGAGAGTTTGAAATTTATGTCCTGAAGAAAACCCATCGTTTTGTCCGATTGACCACAGCTGGCGCACTTCTCACAAAAGAAAAAAAAAGAGGGGGGGGGGGAATGGGTGTTGTGCTCTGCATGTCAATACATTAATAGCCCTGTGTTTACTGTCTCTGGGCAAACAATATTTTTTTTATTATTGGTTTAGTGAATTATTATGTTGTTTGTTGTTATTATTGGGCAAAGAAAGCCTGCTTTCGGGTGTGTTTGCTGAACCACGCCCAATGTTTGCTGGACAAAGTAAATTTGTCATTTTATTGATTTTTCTTTTTTAAAGAAGAAACTTAAATGAAGTATGAAATAATTATTTTTTTTTTTACCAAAACAAAATAACACAACAAAAAATGCCTGTAAGTAATATGGCTATGTTCTAATTGTTGGTGTACTTGTCACTTGACTCACTTTCATGATGATAATTTATGCGGCTTGTACTGATTAAAAACATTTCGTTCGATTAACCGGGAAAAATTTAATCGATTAATTATATTTTTATAACTCCTTTATAGATCCCGTTTGGTTGTGATTCATTATTTCGGAAATTAGTTAAGTAGCGGTAATTTCATGGCTCCCAAATTTTGTGACGTAAGACAGAAAGTTCGTTCTGCTAGGCGAGAAGAAAAAAAAAAGGAAGAAATCCCTTTTTTACGTATGCACGTCCAAATAAATAATAATAATACAAGGGAAAATTATTTAAATAAAAAATATTTATAGAATCTATAAATTATTAATAAACTAGATACGACCCTTGGCGTACCATACACTGCAGACTTGCTCATCATAGCTAGTGTAAAGAACGGGGAATATTGTTGGGGGGGGGTTAAGGGAACGGACACAAACAGCAGCTCGAAGTAATGAAAAATAAGCGAGTAAACGTGGAAACATGTGTACAGCGATTGTTGTTACCTGCCCCAACTCTTTTACTACCATCCCTTGCCAACATAATTTGTGATTGGCCAACCTAGCGACGGTTAGTCATGTTCGAAAAAAAAAAAAAAAAAAAGAAGGCGCAGAAATGATTATTCAAATTTGTTTTAATGTTCCCGCTGAAGCTTGGAACTCAGTACTTTTCGCGTGCAAGGCGGACGTGATATTCCCTACAGTACGAATCGTATGTTATTCCATGAGGGAAATGAACGCAAGAAACATTGGTGCACCCCCTTTTTTTGCTCTTCCTTTTCATTCCAATATGTTTGCCTACAGTGATTGGTCGACCCTAGCGAGGGTCATTCGTCATGTCCATTTACGCATACTCCCTTATGTGAATTATATATATATATATATATATATATATATAGGTAAAAAGATTGAAAAACATATTAGAAATATTTTCTTACATTTTAATCGAATTTTAATCTATCAAATTAATTTTAATCGATTAAATTATAAACGATTTATCTATTAATTAATAGTTAATTTTCACAAACCTAAATAATTTCACATTCGCTAGAATTAGCATTTTGTTTAAATCTTATGTTGGTAGATTTTTCATTCACCAGACTTTGTTTTGGCATCCATGATTTGTCACAGATCTAGAAAAATCTACATAGTAATTGATAAACTTGAAATTAGTTTTACAAATTTATTAGTTCAAATTTTCGATTGTTAATTTTTCACGACCTTAACATCTGCTTATAGAATCTAAATATTTCTCATCTTTGAAATTTATTTGTCAATACCTAAATTCCGTTAGGACATTCTTGTAGCTTTATTATTGTTGTTATTCGGATATTTATATCAACGTCACTTTCTTTCCAAGGTTTCTACGTTGTTGTTTTTTTCGCGTCGTATTCCCGTTGGCGTTTCCACGAACATTTTAAAATTAATAAATAAATATCTGCGGTACATCTAATTGCCGAAAATAACGAACAGTTTGTTGTTTGACATTTCTAATTGGGTATGTATTGGAAGTATTTATTTGCAAATGTCTACTTGCTAATCTTCTAAAACCCTAACAAAAATGCAAGACTAACATAAACAACGGACAAGCGTAGGGCGCAATAACCGTTGGTATATAGAATGAGCGTCTGCAAACAATTATATAAGATTAGATAAGACTATCCGTGATAATATTCTTAAATCCCGTCCCCATATGCCCCCCCTGCACAATACACAAGCTAGCAGACTTGCACTCGGTGTACCTTTACCTTAGCTTTGTCTCCCCTCCTCTACGCCCTTGCCTAACAACCTGCATTTTTTCTTGATGAGTGGGTCCCGCCTTAAGAGAGTGTGAACAGATGTGTGTGAGTGGGGTGTGTGGTTGTGAGTGAATGTGATCGTGACGTGTGTGTATGTGTTGGTGAGAATGTGTGCGCGCGTGTGTGAGCGTACGCGTGTCAGAAGGTGTGCTCTTGTGTTGCAGACGCTACACGAAAACGTCACGAGTTTTTATACGGTCAGAACTGTTGAATGTGCCATTAGTCTTGTAGAGTAATTAACTCGATACCAGATTCTTATTGTTGTTCATCGAACACCCAACGATGGATATTTAGCGGTATAGTAAAAAGGCAGGCCAAAGCCCCACATGGGCTGTATGTAGCGCCACAGGGATGGATGGATGATGCTTAAATCTTTCTTTGTTTCACTGGATATGAATAAGGCTCTCGGCAGGTATGATATCACTATTAAGACTAACACAATTTATTGCTTGAAGTTATAGAAGCCTTTTAGATGAATGAATACATTTGTAGATACTGAAATTTAAAATTTAAAGTTCATTATGCCATCAAACTGTTGGCAATAAAAACATGGTTAAGATTAGTATTTGATTTCGATAGCATGAGATCTTTAGTTGAGAATAATTTAAGACAAAACCGTTAAGACTATGAGAATAATTTAAGACAAAACCGTTAAGACTATGAGAATAATTTAAGACAAAACCGTTAAGACTATGAGAATAATTATGAGACATTGGAATTGATATATTTATTTATTTATTTGTATATTTGTTTTTTTATTTATTTACTGTACTGCATATTTAAATATGACTTTAAACTTGCTCTATCACATCGAAGAATTTCTAGGATTAGGGATCTTTAATTTAACCAGAGACAATTCAATATTTTTTTCTCTATCTTGAAACTCTCTCTCTCTCTCTCTTTCTCCCTCTGTCTGTCTGTCTTTCTGTCTGTCTCTGTCTCTCTCTCTCTCTCTCTCTCTCTCTCTCTGTCTCAATTTCTCTCTCTCTCTCTGAATTTCTCTCCTCTCCCTTTCTGAATTTCTCTCTCTGAATCTCTCTCTCTCTCTCTCTCTGAATTTCTCTCTCTCTCTCTCTCTGAATATATATATCTATATATATATATATATATCTCAATTCATTCTCTCTCTCTCTCTCTCTCTCTCATTTTCTCTCTCTTTCTCTGTATATCTGTCTATTTGTCTGTCTCTCTCTCTCACAACTTCCCCCACTCTCTCTCTCGCTCTCTCACTACAAAAATATATTTCCCTTTGATTCCAACAATAGCTCATTCTATCAGCCCATCCTTCGCACTCTCTCATCGCCTTCTTTCACTCTTATTTCCAAGTCGTAGTAACTTCAAACATCTCACCAGCACATATCATGAGGCCAGAATTGTGTGACATCACACTCGGTGTAACAGGCCAGAACTGTATGACATCACACTCGGTGTAACAGGCCGGACTGTGTGACATCACACTCGGTGAAACAGGCCGGACTGTGTGACATCACACTCGGTGAAACAGGCCGGACTGTGTGGCATCACACTCGGTGTAACAGGCCGGACTGTGTGACATCATACTCGGTGTAACAGGCCAGAACTGTATGACATCACACTCGGTGTAACAGGCCGGACTGTGTGACATCACACTCGGTGTAACAGGCCGGACTGTGTGACATCACACTCGGTGTAAAAGGCCAGAACTGTATGACATCATACTCGGTGTAACAGGCCAGAACTGTATGACATCACACTCGGTGTAACAGGCCGGACTGTGTGACATCACACTCGGTGTAACAGGCCGGACTGTGTGACATCATACTCGGTGTAAAAGGCCAGAACTGTATGACATCATACTCGGTGTAAAAGGCCAGAACTGTATGACATCATACTCGGTGTAAAAGGCCAGAATTGTATGACATCACACTCGATGTAACAGGCCAGAACTGTATGACATCACACTCGGTGTAACAGGCCGGACTGTGTGACATCATACTCGGTGTAACAGGCCGGACTAAACTAATCTAAAGACATATTCTTTGGACCTGAGATCTAATCTCTAAAGGCCTTGGCTATTACTTGGGCAATCTCCTCCATCTGTTGGGCAGTGCCATACAACATTGTCTGAACGTAGGACTCCCCTGCCCCCCTAACCTCCCGGCTATGTCAAGCGCGGGACATGACGTTAACAAGTGTGCTATCGTCTCAGAGGCTAGGCTGCAATGGCGGCAGTTGGGGTCCCTGTTGTGATCTAGCCTGTTAAAATAAGATTTGGTTGGGCAATGCTCGGTGCGCATTTGGGTCACCAAACTTTGTTCCCTTCGTTTTAGACCCCACCACTGGTCTGATCTGCTCGGCCTGGGCATGCTAGCGAATACCCCTCTGGCTGTCGCTCCATCTTCCCACTCCTGGTACCACTTTTCCCTGAAGTGGTCAATTAGCCACATCTTTGCCCCAAGATATGTGACTGGGACATCTGGTTGGGGTTGGGCTGCTCCAGCTTTTGCCAGCGAGTCTGCTATTTCATTGCCTTCTACATTCACGTGGCTAGGGATCCACTGCACTGTGACCCTACCACCAGGTCTCTCGAGTCTGCCCACGTCCTCCAAGATGGAATCGACTAGGTGGGTGCTACGTTTCTCAGACAGCAGGACTTCGAGCGCCGATCTCGAGTCGTAAAACAAGACCGTTTCGAAACCTACTAGTTCCAACCCTTGCAGTGTCAGGTGCACACTTTCCAGGGTCCTGTGAATAGCTTCAAGCTCCGCATCGTAAAGGGTTGGCCTCTACGTGGCCCGTACTATGAGTAAGGTGTGGAACCGGCTACACTCGAAACTAACAACCCTGGCGCAGAACGCCAAATATGTCTGTAAGGATTCCTTGCTTAATGCAACGGACACACAAAACCATGTATGAGTGGCGTCGTGAAAATGAATCGACTCAAATGTCTAGTTCCCAGGGCAAAGGTGATTGTGTGGAAACATACACCCACCGAGGAAAGGTAATACAAAGAGCCCAGTTCATTCATTAATATGGCTCAAATACTTGATAACAGGCCGGACTGTGTGACATCACACTCGGTGTAACAGGCCGCACTGTGTGACATCACACTCGGTGTAACATGCCAGAACTGTATGACATCACACTCGGTGTAACAGGCCGGACTGTATGACATCACACTAGGTGTAACAGGTAGGACTGTGTGACATCACAGTCGGTGTAACAGGCCGGACTGTGTGACATCACACTCGGTGTAAAAGGCCGATTAAAAACTTTATTTTCTTTTGAATTTAATTGAAATAAGAGCTATTTATTTTTCTAAAGAACACGCATCCCTCGTTTTTCCAAAGTCAAGTGTCTAGTTCTTCCTTAGCGAGTAGCGCAAGGGGGGCGTCCACAAATGACGTCCCGTACCTAGGGGGAGGGGCCACACATTTGGGACGATGTTTGACGAGGGGGAGGGGGGTGTTTTAGAAATGTGACGCCACATCAAAACTCGCAACGTAAAAAAAAGTTCCACTTAAATATTTGATTTCTTACAATTTAGTTTGTAACGTTGTACATGGTTTCACGCGTGTTACGATATTAGAGTGCAGCCTTACTCTAAGCACATAGTTACATAATGACAAGAAAGGGATTTGATTGAAATATCCTCTTTTTTTTAAATAGGAAATACAGCTTTTATGAGGGGGGGAGGGGCGGCCAAAGTCTTTGTGACGTCATATTGGATGGGGGTCAGGGGTGTGTTCTAAGTTTTTGTGATGATGTGTGACGAGGGGGTTTGGGAGATAAAAAAAAATCGGCTAAATCGGGTGACGTCATTTATGGACGTCCCCGCTGCTTGCACTAGTGTCAGTTGGTGCAGTAATCTCTTAGCGTCGCCCTCTATTAGGAGCGTTTGTAATAAAACAGGCGTGAACCATAAATAAACATAGCAAGTTATACTCTTCTGTTTAGAGTATTGCAAGAGCGCCTAGATTTTGTACAAACCCGTAATGAATGACTTGTTTAAATGATAATTTCTACACAGTATAAAGAAAGAAGTTTAACATCATAGGTTGGAAATAAATAACGTTTAATATTAACCTTCTTTAAATCGGATTTAGCTTTTTAATTTCTATTCTTATTTTCTGATCTTTTGAGCTGCAATCTGTTAATCTCCTGGTCAAAATCAAGGAAATAAAAGCCAAAACTGAACGCCTTCTTTGTTTTAAGGTTGATGATAAATTGGAAATTATAATTCTTAGTTGTTTTTTTTTCCAAAAAGATCTGCTCACGTGATGTTACATATATTCGAAGCTTAGTAATTTCTTTGCGAGATCTGAACGAGATTCATGGCAGTTTTATCCAGCTTTGAATAGCAAAACATCATATACTTAGTACGTCTCTTATAACATTGTTAATTTCTTAAGATCTTATTTTCAAATAAGTCATCACAAAAGGACATCAAAAACACTTCTTCGTACCTTATTATTTATTGTAGAATCTTAAGATTTAAAAAACAAACAAACAAAAAAAACAAACAAACAAACAAACAAACAAATAAAGATAAAAAAAATTAATTAAAAAATAATAAAGTCATTGTGCTACAGTTAAGGAACTAAGTGTTAACTCTCTTTAACATCCGTTTGTTCTGCTTCCATTTTTTTTCATAGTTTATCTATTGTAAATTCTTATTGGATCTGGAAAGAAAGAAAAAATCTATTGCATGTGCCCCAAAGTGAAAACGCGACTCGTTTTGAAACAATATTACGTCATATAGGTTTATAACCACATTGTCCAGATAAAAACCCTTTGTATCAATGCTGGTGTGAAAGTTTAACCTTCTCAAATGAATTAACTCTGAGTAGGTAGCACATAAATGTGAAATCATAGATTTTTGTACCGTATATATTCGAGTAAAAAGCGATTTTAAAAAATCAAGACATAATCAGTTGGTCGTTTATACAATAGTAACTCATTTTTTAAACGCCATGAGTTCACAGTGGCGATCATTGAAGAAATGTAAAATTCCTCTTTTCGGGTGATAAATAAGGGGGTCGAATAAAACTCGATATCGATTCTTACACAAGTATATATGGTAAAAGTTATTGCGCTGTTTTTCTTGTTTTCACGTTTTCAAGAGGATCACAAAGAGTTTCTATCGGAGCCAAAAGTTCAAAACACTTATCTTTGTCTGGTCATAACAATTGTCTGTGTCTGGTCATAACAATTGTCTGTGTCTGGTCATAACAATTGACTGTGTCTGGTCATAACACTTATCTTTGTCTGGTCATAACACTTATCTTTGTCTGGTCATAACACTTAACTTTGTCTGGTCATAACACTTATCTTTTTCTGGTCATAACACTTATCTTTATCTGGTCATGACACTTATCTTTGTCTGGGCATAACACTTATCATTGTCTGGTCACAACACTTATCTTTGTCTGGTCATAACAATTGTCTGTGTCTGGTAATAACAATTGTCTGTGTCTGGTCATAACAATTTTCTGTGTCTGATCATAACAATTGTCTGTGTCTGATTTAACATCAACATGGTTACCACTGTCACGTATTGTAGCAATACTTTTCACCGGCCTTCCAGTTTGTTCCATCAAGACAACACATCAATCAGTTGTGCGTGCAGGAAAGAAAGAAAAGATTTTCTCCAAAGAACTGAATTATTGAACACAAGAATGGCCAGAACTCTATGAATTTCAGACATTGTGGCATTATCGTAACCTTGAGCGAAGCGCATCATTAACCCTTGTATATCTATTTTTAGATGTGTAGGAATGTCACAAATGGAGTCATCGGCATTTGTCTCCTTTTAAAAGGAAGAATTCAAGAAACACTTCCTAACTTTTAATTTCCCACAGTACATTTCCAAAAATCTGAAAACCGTAGGCATCTGGTCACTGGTCTTTGAAGGATGCGTCTGGCGAAAGTAAACAATTTTAATTTTAAATTCCCTCGGCATTTATATTTATATTTTCATGATTATGATCTCCTTCATATCAGTGGCATCACTAGGGGGTGCGGTGGGGGCGGGCCTCCCCGGCTGCCACCATTAGGGGGGTGACACCAGAATGTAAAATTCTATATATTCCCGTTATTTTGCATAGGAAAACTCGTAGGAGTTCTATGGGTTAAGTCTTGTGGGGGTTACACCATGAGCTACCGCTCAGAGTGACACCATGAGCTACCGCCCAGAGTGACACCATGAGCTACCGCTCCGGGTGACACCAACCCTAGTGACACCTCTGCTTCAGATCATTAGCTAAAGCAATTATTAAGTCCTTCTTTGTTTCTGGTAGAAGACAATATTCACATGCTTTTCTGTAGACGTTAGACGTACAGATCTTCAGGTGATCTATGAGAAAAGCTGTGCTGTAATTCCACAACACTAACTACTAACACGTTTCAAGGATCAATAATATTATCTACTTTAGACAATTGTATTGGGACAAACTCATGACACGCCACATTTAGTTGACTATGTAAATATGTAAGGACATTTTTTATAACCCAGCTTTACAATTCACATCTACAACATAGCTACGAGTAAACTTCGCCCCCACCCACCCATCACAATGGATCTACAATCTAAACGTCCCTAGGGACATGGTTTAACGCCATTGAAATGTCATTTAACAAAGGGTTAAACACTATCGATCTGAATCAGGTTCTGAAACTAGTAGAAACTGAAGGGGGAAAACGGAGATTCTTTATGTTTTTAGGTTCCCGAAGGTTAACAGCAATTGCTTTCCTACTTGAATAAAAAGTTCTTCTAATCTGTGTACTACTATCATTTATTGAACCTAATCACAGTCAGGCCCGTGTCTCTTAATGAAAGCCGACTACCAAATATCCTGAAGCCCTGGCATAAAATTTGGTGGTCATTTCGTGAGCCGAAAATTCTCTCTGTTGTTACGATCAGATACGTTGTGGCTTGAGATTACGATTATCACAGTGTTAAAGTTTAAAAGATAAAAGAAATTAAAACTAAAAAAAAAGTATGTGGTTTGTCCTCTTCATTTGTAAACACTGATGTCATTTGTGTGTTTAAAAAAATCTTTTTTGTCAAGTTTTTAGTGCGCGCGCGTGTGTGTGTGTGTGTGTGTGTGTGTGTGTGTGTGTGTGTGTGTGTTTTTTTTTTTCTTAAATTCAGAATGTCTATTTTCACTTATTTTGTTCATTGCTGGCATCAGCAGTCGTTACATGTGACATTGAGGTAGGGGAGTTGAGGTAATCTCCGTCTGCTCGAGACAAGGGTGTAATCTACAAAGGTTGATCAACTCAATCGGTTTTTTTTTGTACAATGGTTTAATCTGTACAAGTGTTAAATCTGTACAATGGTTTAATCTGTACAAGTGTTAAATCTGTACAATGGTTTAATCTGCACAAGTTTTACGATTTTTTCTGTACAATGATTTTATCTTTACAATGATTTAATCTGTACAATTGGCCGTCCATAAAGCACGTCATGCTATTTTTGACCATTTTTAACCCCCCCCCCCCTGTCACAAACTGTCACAAATCTCGGTACCCCCCCTAAATTACGTCACACTTTCGTACAAAGTTTTTTTAGATTAACAAAATAATTAAAAGTTAACATAAAACACAGGGACGTCACACATGGCAGGACACCCCCCTGTCACAAACTGTCACACTTTCTTACACCCCCTCCCTCCCTCTGGAGAGTGACGTACTCTATTTACGGCCCCAATGGTTTAATCTGCACAATAATTTAATCCGTACAATGTTTTAATCTGTACCATGGTTTAATCCGTACAATGGTTTAATCCGTACAGTTCTTTAATCGCTACAACGATATAATCCATACCATGGTTAAATTAAACAAATGCTAAATCTGCAAATCTGCACAGTTGTTTCTTTTTTTCTATTTATTAAGGACGCATGGTCAATGTTCTCATCAATGCTCTCATCAATGCTCTCATCAATGTTCTCATCAATGTTCTGATCAATGTTCTCATCAATGCTCTCATCAATGCTCTCATCAATATTCTCATCAATGTTATCATCAATGTTCTCATCAATGTTCTCATCAATGCTCTCATCAGTGCTCTCATCAATGTTCTCATTAATGTTCTCATCAATGTTCTCATCAATGTTCTCATCAATGTTCTCATCAAATTTCTCATCAATGTTCTCATCTATGTTCTCATCAATGTTCTCATCAATGTTCTCATAAATATTCTCATCAATGTTCTCATCAATGCTCTCATCAATGTTCTCATCAATGTTCTCATCAATGTTCTCATCAATGTTCTCATCAATGTTTTTCACCGACTAATGTCAATTATCAGAGCTGGGGGGGGGGGGGAGGCATCTGGAACACCGTTAAATCTTAAAGTTCAATCTACAAGCATTTAATACAGACAACAGTTTTGTTTACGACGACATGAAAATAACGAAACACAAGGGCTACCTTTATGTTATTTTTCTACTGAGAAAACGCTGTTCGTTTATACGATGACCCTCTGTCCCTAATCTGACCACCTTCCTGTCCCCAGTACCACCAAGGCGACAGGCAGGCTTCTGTATCGTCCTTCATCACGAGTCTCGTGCTGCTCATCGGCGTGTTTGGTGGTCTGGTCATAGTGGTCACGGTCATACTTGTCTGCAAATACTGTCAGGGAAAGAAGAAGCCGGAACGAGGGTGAGTCGAGTTTTTTTTTTCTTTTTCTTTTTCTTTCTTTCTTGAATAAATAATTTATTGAGCCATGTTGCCCTACGCCCCCATGCTATGAGACAGACGGGCTATCATTAATGCCATGGTTTTGACGATTTGAGGAGCACGGCCGTGAACTACAGAAACAAAATAAATACGGCATTTTAAGATGACTATTTAATCCAGAATTGTGGGTTAAAATAAATTTTAATTATCTTTAATTTGATTATGTAAGGAAAAAAGGGTTACTGATTTAGTCGCGTGATAAATAATCAATATAAATAATTTGCAATGTATGTCCCGTCTATGACGCTACTAATTTTAGAGAGCAGAGCACCAAAAAAAAATTTTTTTTGAACGTCCACATAAATTGTTAATTTGGAAATAAATGAATAAAACAAAAATAATAAAGTAAATGAAAGTTTTATATTACATTATGTTTGTGTTCTGATGAACATTTGTTCAAAATAAATATATCATACAGAATAGGACTGCATAAAGCTTTTTTATTAAAAAAACAAATTACACAGACTATTTGTGTAAGGAAACAATAAATTAAAGCTTTATTATCAACTAATACAAATAATGGTAGACGTTTCGGCTCATGCCTTCATCAGTACAAAAACAATTACATGTACTTACATATATATTAAAATTAAAACATATTAAAGTCTATGTGATAAAATGAAAAGAAATGAAAGACAAAAATAAACACGGACATAGAATATAAGAAAAAGGAGGAAGTTGAAGTATCTAAAGTAACAGTGAAAACCACAACGGGAAAACGATTTTGCAGTCATGTAAAATTGTGGATTTGGTTAATTCCATATGGAGCCAACGTACCAAATCGTTTTATGAGTCTATTTTCCATGTTGACTCTATCATGGGTATTGGTTGCATATAAAATACCAGTAACTACAATATCCAAAATGCCATCGTGGTCAACACTGTTAAAATGTTTAGACACAGGACACTGAGCCTGTTTATTTATATTGTACAGGTGTTCTCTAAACCGATCTCCAAGACGACGACCTGTCTCACCCACATAAATTTTTTTACATCTCTTGCAAATAATTGCATAAATCACGTTGCGACTGGTGCAAGTGAATCCATCTTTTATTAAGAATTGTTCAAGAGGGAATGAAATTTTGTTAATTTCAACCACATATGGACAAGTATTGCAACGGTTACGGTTGCAACCTTTTGTTCCAATATGTGCTTTCATGGTGGGAAGGTGACTTCTTACAAGTATGTCTCTGAGGCTTTTATCTCTCCGGAAAGCAAAAAG
This sequence comes from Radix auricularia, assembly GCA_002072015.1. Classification (NCBI taxonomy): domain Eukaryota; kingdom Metazoa; phylum Mollusca; class Gastropoda; family Lymnaeidae; genus Radix; species Radix auricularia. The sequence continues at coordinate 442,459 of MUZC01000284.1, read as the reverse complement.
AGGAGGTTTTTTGAAGACCTGCTGAGTTAGAGGGTCAGCCATAAGGATTGATCGGTTTTTGAGAATCACCTGGCGGGCCTTAAAATTATGGGGATGGAAAGTTAAAACAAATTTGCATCTATCACATTGATCGTGAACAGATGATGTAAATGTGTCCTGTCTGGTCATGCCTTTAATTCTATTGACAGCTGATGTTAAGATTGTTTCCGGGTATGACCTCCTTCTAAAAAAGTCCAGCATCTCATCACTTCTTTCCAAGAAGTCTGCCTCATCACTGCAGAGTCTTTTAAGTCTTAGTAGTTGTGAAAATGGGATAGAGTTCCTACACGATTGAGGATGGGACGATGTATATAGAAGGAAACTATGGCTGTCTGTAGGCTTGTAAAAGATGGATGTTGATATTTTGTTTTCTTTTAATTTTATTTGTATGTCCAAAAAGTTAACAGTACTCCTATGAATAGTTGATGTGAATTTTATTGAAGGATGGAAGCCACCAATGAAGTCAATAAAATTTTGCAATTGCTGCATGTCCATTTTGGTTATTCCAATACAATCGTCGATGTATCTCTTGTAGTACTCTGGACAAATACCTTTGTAATTTTTATTCCATAGGTGTTCCAAATGGCCCATAAATATGCATGCATAACTTGGTCCCATTTTTGTTCCCATGGCAACTCCACTAATTTGATCAAAAAAATGTCCGTTGAACTCAAACGAGTTTAAATTACCCCCCTCTGCAAAAAATTTACGCATTTATGATAGTGATCTAGGTAAGCCATGCTTATACTTGTTACCTAAAATACATAAGCTGGGAAACCCAGGAAGACCCATTGTCTCCGCCTGCTCTTGTCCTACTGAATTAATTTCTGATTTTTTGGATTCTGTTTTCCAACCGATAGTTGAAAATTTACCATCATATATTAAGGACACTAGCCATATGCTAAAATCACTGGATTCCTTGGTTTTACCGGATGAAGATCACCTCCTATTTACAATGGACGTTTCTTCATTGTACACGTCAATTCCACATGCTGATGGCCTCTCTGCAATTTCCTTTTTTCTAAACAAGAAGGCAAATCTTAAGTTCCCAGCAAGTGCCATACTACGATTGACCGAGCTGGTCCTAAATTTAAACTCGTTTGAGTTCAACGGACAGTTTTTTGATCAAATTAGTGGAGTTGCCATGGGAACAAAAATGGGACCAAGTTATGCATGCATATTTATGGGCCATTTGGAACACCTATGGAATAAAAATTACAAAGGTATTTGTCCAGAGTACTACAAGAGATACATCGACGATTGTATTGGAATAACCAAAATGGACATGCAGCAATTGCAAAATTTTATTGACTTCATTGGTGGCTTCCATCCTTCAATAAAATTCACATCAACTATTCATAGGAGTACTGTTAACTTTTTGGACATACAAATAAAATTAAAAGAAAACAAAATATCAACATCCATCTTTTACAAGCCTACAGACAGCCATAGTTTCCTTCTATATACATCGTCCCATCCTCAATCGTGTAGGAACTCTATCCCATTTTCACAACTACTAAGACTTAAAAGACTCTGCAGTGATGAGGCAGACTTCTTGGAAAGAAGTGATGAGATGCTGGACTTTTTTAGAAGGAGGTCATACCCGGAAACAATCTTAACATCAGCTGTCAATAGAATTAAAGGCATGACCAGACAGGACACATTTACATCATCTGTTCACGATCAATGTGATAGATGCAAATTTGTTTTAACTTTCCATCCCCATAATTTTAAGGCCCGCCAGGTGATTCTCAAAAACCGATCAATCCTTATGGCTGACCCTCTAACTCAGCAGGTCTTCAAAAAACCTCCTCTTTTTGCTTTCCGGAGAGATAAAAGCCTCAGAGACATACTTGTAAGAAGTCACCTTCCCACAATGAAAGCACATATTGGAACAAAAGGTTGCAACCGTAACCGTTGCAATACTTGTCCATATGTGGTTGAAATTAACAAAATTTCTTTCCCTCTTGAACAATTCTTAATAAAAGATGGATTCACTTGCACCAGTCGCAACGTGATTTATGCAATTATTTGCAAGAGATGTAAAAAAATTTATGTGGGTGAGACAGGTCGTCGTCTTGGAGATCGGTTTAGAGAACACCTGTACAATATAAATAAACAGGCTCAGTGTCCTGTGTCTAAACATTTTAACAGTGTTGACCACGATGGCATTTTGGATATTGTAGTTACTGGTATTTTATATGCAACCAATACCCATGATAGAGTCAACATGGAAAATAGACTCATAAAACGATTTGGTACGTTGGCTCCATATGGAATTAACCAAATCCACAATTTTACATGACTGCAAAATCGTTTTCCCGTTGTGGTTTTCACTGTTACTTTAGATACTTCAACTTCCTCCTTTTTCTTATATTCTATGTCCGTGTTTATTTTTGTCTTTCATTTCTTTTCATTTTATCACATAGACTTTAATATGTTTTAATTTTAATATATATGTAAGTACATGTAATTGTTTTTGTACTGATGAAGGCATGAGCCGAAACGTCTACCATTATTTGTATTAGTTGATAATAAAGCTTTAATTTATTGTTTCCTTACACAAATAGTCTGTGTAATTTGTTTTTTTCAAAATAAATAGATTGCAGCTGAAATATATTTATTTTGAAAACTTTTGACGGGTGATGTCCTAGTTATAATCAGAAGAGGGAAGGGACGTCATATTTTTATCCAGTAGACAGTGGTCCCCAACCTATCTATCAACGTGGGCCGGTCAACATTATATAACTTAACTTCGGTTCGCTGAGCTGTAGATTTATTACGGACAAAGCCTGAAGTCGGCCGCTTCACAAAATGGCGGCCATTCGCGAATTGGCCAATCTTGCTGTCAAGTAGCCGACAAAAGCCCGAAATATAATTGTTAGTTGTCAGTACTTCGGGCTCTGCCCAGTACACACTCACGCCTATGCTCATAATTACTGCCTAGTACATACAATCACTGCTATGCACAATTTAAATTACCGCCTAGTACATACAAGTCATAGCGACCACTACAACAGTCTGCCCTCCGACCCCAAAATTAAAGATAACGTACTTATACACTAAACTGAAAATAACGGCCTTAGTGCAGTACACTCTGCGCGGCGTGCACCAAGCTTTCAATCAACTAAATGAAAATTGCGTGCCAGTTACGTTCAGTAACAAAGAATCTGCGCGTTTCACACCTACTGATTGGTCCGAACTCGCTCAAACTCAACCACAGGGCTATGAATTATGCAGAAGTACGTCAGAATTCTATGACGGAATCGTGCGTAGAATCTACAGTGTCCTGGATAGGATTTGAGAAAAAAAATTGCATTGTTTTGTGTGCGTGTGTAGAGTAGGAGGGGGCTTATCATAAATTTTTAATTTGAAAACACAACAGGTCTGCGAGGCAAAAGATTAAGATTTCTTAGTCCACATAAACGGTATTGCGAATCAAATAAATCATCACAAGATACAATATAAAGGTTAGATCGCAATCGCCGGATAAATCGGCACTTCAGCAAAAACTACATCTAACATTTTAAAGATAATTCTTGCCCAGGAGATATTAGGTACACAAAAACTTTCTTGCGTTCCAATAACAATCGGAACCGATAAGACTGTGAGTAATGGAGTTTGGCATTTCTCAAGCCTAAAGCATAACAAAACATCATTACACAGTCGAAATAATTTTAGATTAGCTTTTCGGAACACAAATATTTTCGGTATAAATACGAAAGCAACATTTTAAAAAAATATTAAGGGCTAAGCTAATTTTCGCCTTAATCTGACTCAAATTAACGTAGAAATAACAAATATCTGTTGAGATACGGCCAAACAGGAAACCCGGATATTGGATGAATATCTTAATGAAATCAGTCAAACTGAATACCCGGATGTTCCATTTATATATTTCCGCCTTTAAATGAGGGAGTTACAAGTAAAGTTATATCAGTGCATATGAAAGTTGAAAGTGCAATCCATAACTTAAATAAGGGAATTTTTAAAATCGTATTTGGAGTCACTGATAAAGATCGAGTCTGTCTGCTCAGTGTTCTCCTGTGTAGAGATGCTATGTTTGGTGTCAATCAAAGGGGTTTCGGTTATTGCCTCCCATCTTTTCTTGAGATGTACCTTGACATTGTATGACGTCCCGCCTTATTATAATAAATAGTTGAAAGATGCCGTCCCCCCATCTCTTTCATCGCATGTTCTTGTCCCATAAACTCTTCTCGACGCCCACCCTCTCGTCGAAATATTCTATCTTATTTCCAGACTCGATGAGGTCATAAAACAAACAATAACCAGGTCAAGCCTGTTTATTGTGTGCGTTATATGGCGCGGGAGAGAAAGAGTTGTTTATTTTGTTTAAAAATCAAGATTGGGAAAAACAACTGAACGAATTGTTATAAGGGAAGGAAGATAGAAATAGTGCACCGCTTCGGCGTCCCTGCAACGGGTGAACAAACAAGTGTTGACAGATTCGCCCTCGGCCATCGGCTCGGTCTTTGTACTTGGCTGTCCAGGAAGTATGGAGGGATGAATAGATTGATGCATAAATCATAGCTACATGATCTGTTGACGTTGTGTGGAGGCTAATGTAATATCACAGGTCGTGTTACACGCTTCGTGGTAACCATGGCAGTGAACCAGGACTTTTTTTGGGGACCAGATTTATGTTCAGGGAAATATTCCACGTTTGGCGATTAAACACAGCTGTCTACCGTTGTCGGTATTGCGAGATTCTGCAGAGCGTGGTATCCTTGTCATATGAATAAATAAAATAAATAGATCTTAATGCCATTCACATTTATTGAAACTAATTGTCTCTCGTCTCCGTCTAACGCCCTTTGTTTTATTGCACTCAGAATTAAAGTGTCTTAGTTTTGCGATCACTTCAGATATCGTTGTTGGTTCAATCCAGTTTATACAAGTAATACTTTGTATACAAGCTTGGACATGGAAAGGTGATGTGAAAGTGATGCATCTTTTTTGAATGTACAAGGCATTTTAGGAGAACTCTGGATTTTTTTCATGGGTAGAGGGAAACAATTAGCCCACCATTGAATGAAAAGGAGAGGGAGGGGCAGTTGGACCAGGAAAGATTATGTGAAAGTAATGCATCTCCTTTGAATGTACAGGGCATTTTAAAAGAACTGTGGATTTTTTCCATGGGTAGAGGGAAACAATTAGCCCATCATTGAAGGAAAAGGAGGGGGGTGGCAGTTGTGTGGGTACTAGCCCTAGCTACACCAATGACCAGAGACAACAATTTTATGTTATTTAAAAACGTATTAAAACTAATTGATGCGACGAAAGCGTGACAAGGACTCTTCTGCTGTAAAACCCATAATTCGGTGGATATATATCACCCCATATCTAAAGACCGTTTCGTATTTTCAGTTAAAGATGAAGACGACTTATGTAGCTCACCAATCACGGCAAATCTACTAAATTCGGCGAGGAAAATAAGAAGACCAATATTGAGATCAGTGGCGTAGATAGGTGAGGGGAAAGGATGGTGCGAATTTGAAAGCCCCCACCCCCCCCCCACCGTGATCTCCACATCAATGGGCCGCCTTAGGAGGGTCCGATATCTTTTTATTACACTACATTTTGCGCCACCCCCATGCATGCAGGACCCCACACCACGAAGAGGCCAAGCCCTCCCGGGCCGCAAATCCCTAAAAATCCTTAGCTACACCACTGATAGAAATGAACGTTTTAAAACTGATGATATATAGATCAATCCTTCATTTCTGTTTTGGATGCGATTTTTAGTCCCTTAACTATTTTTCTTCGTCTAACTTATCTGTACTTGTTAGCAAGTGTCGTCACATATTTGGCTCTAACATTCTCTACTGTGTAAGTAGCACGGTGCCTTGATCACATTCATCCTAAATGTGTCATGTGGTAAGTATGGGTGAAATATAATGTTTAAAAATATTTAATGCAAACTGTATTAAGAATTTCTCAACAAATTCATGTTTTTCATTAGCGCTTCTTGGTAGTTTTTTAAAAATTATTTCCCTCTGCCTAATGTACAACTTAAAATAAATTTTAAGAAGTCAGAAAACAATATTTTATTTTCCTTAAAAAACAAAATTAAGTCAATATTTCTGTTCTAACATTTCAACAACAACAAAAAAAAAAAAAAAAAAAAAAAAAAAAAAACAACAACAACAAAAAAAACAAAAACAAACATTTTCAAGATATCCATTTTTTGTAGATTAAGTTTAATTATTTAAAAAATGTTGTTTTTAAAAAAAACAAAAAAAACAAAAAAAAACTTTATAACTTTTATGTTATAGTGAAGTAACTTGGGATAATAGATAAAATATAATACCTTTCCACTACACCCCGCCCCCAATCTTTCTCCTTACATTAAAATTTCATAAATAATCAAGTTCTGAGCTGATGCCATTTGTAAAGTGTGAGAGAAAAGAATCGAGTTGTGAACAGCTCAGTATCCTTATATTTGTAAATGGTAATGTATAATATTAAGATTGCAATGAGGGGACTGAAATGTTTATCACTAAAGAGATATTCTGTTTTAAATAAGTGCATTTTGGTCAACCAAGAAATTATTGAAAATATGGAACATTTCTAAATGAAACACGCGAACATTTCTAAATAAAATACGCGAATATTTCTAAAATAAATGCGTGAATATTTCTAAATTAAATACGTTTTATTCACGAATTAATTATCTTTGAACCTTCGAGCGAAATTTTTATTTTAATTTGGTTACAATTGATATCTTGATTTAAAATGCTTCTCATTAAAATAACGCCTTCAATAAGTGATTAGCGATCAAGTCAAATAACGTTTTGGAACTCTATTTTAAAGCTATGGTGTGATCTTATCTTGAAACATTTAAATACGATTAATTAAACAATCTGATACGACGACAAAACTAAAATAAACCCTCTCTCTTTTTGAGCATTTTGTATTTTCTTAAATTTGTAATGTTTTAACTTCTATTATTTGCAATAATACCCTCATTTTAAATTATTTTTTTGTGTTGTTTTTTAATGGGGAGAAGAGGGGGCGGGCTGAAGTTACGAAAACGTTTTTAAGCGTAAAATTAAACATGTCTTTTTTATCTAAAACAAATAATTGTTGTCAACCCCTATTTACATGCATCGAAACATCACAATGTAAGCCTATAAAAGGACTATGATATTTCGAATCTTTAATATATTAACTTGTAGGCCACACTGGCAATGACAAAAATAAACGATTTATCCAAAAAAATATGAATTCAATAAACCAGTTGTTTTCGTTTATAGCTTGCCAACTTTTTTTTTAAAAAATAGTTTTTATGATTAACAAATTGTTTATTAAATTCCCTTCTGCTGGACGCCGGGCTACCGGTCTCACAGACTGAAATTCAAAGCCTCCCAATTAAATACAACTCTCCACCCAAACATTTTGTCCCCCGCCCGTCCCCGAAAAAGTCCGGCAAAATATTAAACCAACTCGTTCTCTCTTGTAACAGGGCGCGACCCAGATAATATGTCAATAATGGCCGTCTGTTGATATTGGCGGGTTACGTCACTACCGGGAAATGTTTTGATTGGGTGAACGACTTATTCTATTGTGTAGCCATGACCGGTAAGTTAATGGAGAACGGTCAGGAAAAGTATAAGTGCACTGGGTATTTTCATGGGTATAATCTAGGACACGTGTGAGGATTTAGTGTTTTGTCAATATGAGAGTCAACGGGAGAAAATCCCTTTTAAAGCTGTCTTTAAAAAATAGACGAATCTGAGTGTAGCCAGACTTACAAACGAAATGTTGTGAACAAATAAAAAAGAATAAAGAACATGCACAATAAAGGATTGACAAGCACAGATGTCTATATTGTAAGATAGAAGACGCGCCATTTTAAAGAAATTTTAGAGTTCATTAATGAATCCAATATATTATATCACCTTTTAAAACTGACTTAATACAAACTCTATTTGACATCTATAATTCACCAGGTCTGGTCAAATTCACCATCTCACTAAGTCTTATATAAATCACCACTCACACATCGAATCACCAAAATTCTAATGTGCCCAAGGCTAAATAATCTTTTTTTTTAAAAATAAAATAAATAAAATCATCAATCAATCCATTCGAAAGAATCTCGATAATTATCGTTATCCCCCAGACAGTTCATTGTAAACCTGAAGGGCTCGGATGTTCCTACAGTTTCCTGAAAATTTATCTAAAATAACATATTCTCATCTCCAAGAGGGAAATATAAAAAAAATTAAAATCATGCCATAACTAGATAAAATTCGAAACCTTAAAGTAAGCAGCGTTTTTAAAAAAAAAAAACCTTCAACATTTTTTTTTTCTATCATCTGTGCCGATGTTGTAATAATAAAAATGAGAAAAATATTATGGAAAGCATTATCTGGAAAGTGTAATAGTAAAATTGAATGGCGGCGAAATTTTCTCCGAAGAAAGTAAATTAACATCAGCTGGAGAATGCCTGTCTTTAATAACAATCTTTATTTTACTGTACACATCGAATAATACTTATTTAAGATTTTAAAATTGCACATTGAGGATGAAATATTTCAGAAAATATGTTTTAAAAAGTTCTCACTACAATAAATGGTGAATCGTCTCCCTTTTAGGGTAACCGCATGGAAGCTATGCTGACATATATGGGGCATTTATGTACCAAGATTGAGTAGAGAAACCAGACTGACATCTATCGGGTAGGGTACGTCAAGGTAATATTCCATGCAACATTGCCAAGAAAACATACACATGGGCTGGAACATACATGTACAAGAGGCAATCATCAGAAAAAAATATCTGTACTACATCAGACAAATTCTCTGTACTACATCAGACTAAATTCTCTGTTCACATTATACAAATTCTCTGTTCACATCAGACAAATTCTCTGTTCACATCAGACAAATTCTCTGTTCACATCAGACAAATTCTCTGTTCACATCAGACAAAGTTTATGTTCTCATCAGACAAATTCTCTGTTCACATCATACAAATTCTCTGTTCACATCAGACAAATTCTCTGTTCACATCAGACAAATTCTCTTTTCACATCAGACAAATTCTCTGTTCACATCAGACAAATTCTCTGTTCACATCAGACAAAGTTTATGTTCACATCAGACAAAGTTTATGTTCAAATCAGACAAATTCACTATTCCCCACCATCAGACAAATTCTCTGTTCACATCAGACAAATTCTCTGTTCACATTAGACAAATTCTCTCTTCACATCAGACAAATTCTCTGTTCACATCAGACAAAGTTTATGTTTACATCAGACAAAGTTTATGTTCACATCAGACAAAGTTTATGTTCACATCAGACAAATTCACTATTCCCCACCATCAGACAAAATTCTCTGCTCTACATCATCAGCCTTGGCCTCGACAGCTTCTCCTCCTCGCCCCATCACCCAAATTTTCCCACACTCAGATTAAATCTATCGATTAACCGTTTTCTCTTTCATTGCTGTATAGAGGTTGACTACCACCTGTTGTGGTGGTAAATACCGGAAGTTAATCGGAAGTCAGGATTTGTTGTTCCAACCCGGTATTTTGGTTTGGTGAAATAAAACAATCAGATCTTCTGTATTAACCCTTTTTTATATTGATCTTACTGTAGATGTGGATTAAAGGGTTTATGTCTTAAACTGTAAAAACGTATCAGTTAGTCCTAAAACAAAATTAACACAAAAAAAAAAAATAAATATAAAAAATTAAAGAAATAGGATTTTAATGTTCATGCTTGATTGTTTAGTTCATAAGGTACGAACATCTCAATAGTGTGTAAAATTCTCCTAAATTAAAAAGAAAAAAGTGGAGTTTTTCTATCCGGCGTCCTTAATAAGTAAACACCGGACGGGGAACGCATTTTCCAGTAAAAAAAAAAAAGAGGCGGAAAAAATCGATACATCTGGCAAGTTTGGTTGGGCCATTAGGATCCCATTAGCGTGTTATCTCACTTCCTGTCTGGAGAGGTCACGGGGTCAGCGTCCGAAAGTGTAAACAAGACATTAGTGGAATTATTTATCTTTTGTTTGATTGTAGATGCTGGACCGGGCATTCTCACGATGGTTCTAAAATGTGCATGTCACAATTTTATAATTTCAATACTTAATCTCAACTTACCAAACGTAAAAGTAAAAAATACATTAAAAAACAACTGAATGCTATCAGTGCAGTTGCGTAGCTCGGAAAGGGGGATCCTGATAAAAATATCCCCCGGGCACCCATTGAGGGGACCCCCAAAGGAGTGTCCGATTTTTTAAAACATTCAATATTACGCCACCGCCATGAATTCATGCCCTCCGGGTTCCCAAACCCTTAAAATCCTTAGCTACACCACTGTAAAGGAGTTGACTAACTCATTTTTCCTTATTTCTATCAAATATTTTAAATTTCAATTAATCAAAATTAACTGCTCTCCTTGTAAGTAACTTTATATATANATATATATATATATATATATATATATATATATAATACTTCTGTACGTATAAGTGTAGGAGAGTGCGCCCATTTATTCCTTTCAAGAAAGCTCTTCTTACAGACAACTCAAATTTTTTTATATTAGAATGCAGCAAGTTATAATAAAATAAGAAGATGTGCTCCCTGTCAACTTCCCCATCCCGTCTCAAAACTGACCTTTATTTCATGGACTTTGTATACATAATGTGAGACCCATTGTGCCTTGATCTTCTACCAACTTTATATGTAATGTTAGACCCATTATGTCTTGATCTTCTACCAAATTTACATGTTATGTTAGACCCATTATGTCTTGATCTTCTAACAACTTTATATGTTATGTTAGACCCATTATGTCTTGATCTTCTACCAACTTTATATGTTATGTTAGACCCATTATGTCTTGATCTTCTACCAACTTTACATGTTAGGTTAGACCCATTATGTCTTGATCTTCTACCAACTTTATATGTTATGTTAGACCCATTGTGCCTTGATCTTCTACCAACTTTATATGCTATGTTAGACCCTTTGTGCCTTGATCTTCATGCCTAATGGTAGCCTTATCTTTCGTTCATATTCAACTAGTTTCAAACTGTTTTTAAGTTGCCCACTTGGACATAATAATGTGTTCTTTTAAATGAAAATCTATTTTTAAAAAAACATTTTTTTTTTTGGTGAAAAATTGTAGGAACACCGAGCTCTACAACTACACGAATAAAACTTACTGTCCCGGGATATTTCGATAATTATCAAGATTCCTTTGAATTGCAAAGTGGTTTATTTATTTATTTTTTGCCTTGGGTTATTTGACTTTAGAAAAAAACAGTTATGTGACTTCAACCAGACCTGGTGGAATAATCTTTAAAAGCTCATATTCCATTACCTTCAAATGTAAATTTAAAATAGCTGGGGGAATACATTTTCAATCCTAATTTGTTTTAAATATTTTAAAGAAAGAAAATAGGAAACGAAAATAGTAAGAATATTCTTATGTTTTATAAGCGAGTACTTGTACCTAATATTGTCTGTTGGCTAGTGAGTATTAGTATCTAACATTGTCTGTTGGCTAGTGAGTATTAGTATCTAACATTGTCTGTTGGCTAGTGAGTATTAAATTCTAACATTGTCTGTTGGCTAGTGAGTACTAGTACCTTATATTGTCTGTTGGCTAGTGAGTACTAGTACCTTATATTGTCTGTTGGCTAGTGAGTACTTGTATCTAACACTGTCTGTTGGCTAGTGAGTACTTGTATCTAATATTGTCTGTTGGCTAGGGAGTACTTGTAACTTATATTGTATGCTGGCTAGTGAGTAGTTGTACCTAGCATTGTCTGTTGGCTAGTGAGTACTTGTATCTCAACTAAACACATATTCTTTGGACCTGAGATCTAATCTCTAAAGGCCTTGGCTATTACTTGGGCAATCTGCTCCATCTGTTGGGCAGTGCCATACAACATTGTCTGAATGTAGGACTCCGGTGCCCCCCTAACCTCCCCGGCTATGTCAAGCGCGGGACAGGACGTCAACAAGTTTGGGATCGTCTCAGAGGCTTGGCTGCAATGGCGGCAGTTGGGGTCCCTGTTGTGATCTAGCCTGCTAAAATAAGATTTGGTTGGGCAATGATCGGTGCGCATTTGGGTCACCAAACTTTGTTCCCTTCGTTTTAGACCCCACCACTGGTCTGATCTGCTCGGCCCGGGCATGCTAGCGAATACCCCTCTGGCTGTCGCTCCAGCTTCCCACTCCTGGTACCACTTTTCCCTGAAGTGGTCCATTAGCCACGTCTTTGCCCCAAGATATGTGACTGGGACATCTGGTTGGGATTGGGCTGCTCCAGCTTTTGCCAGCGAGTCTGCTATTTCATTGCCTTCTACATTCACGTGGCTAGGGATCCACTGCACTGTGACCCTACCACCAAGTCTCTCGAGTCTGCCCACGTCCTCCAAGATGGCATCGACTAGGTGGGTGCTACGTTTCTCAGACAGCAGGACTTCGAGCGCCGATATCGAGTCACAAAACAATTCCGTGTCAAAACCTCCTAGTTCCGACCCTTGCAATGGGTTATTTTTCAGTAGAGTTTCTTGCAAAAGAGCAACGTCCACAATCTGGTCGTGGAGCAATTTGGTTATTTCTACAATTTTGCCACTGACAACACAGCAGTTTAATTGCAAAATAATAGGTTTTTAGGGAGCTGAACCTTGGCAGCTAGCCTCTGAGGGCTTACAGTAGTATACACGCCTTGTGTCCTGATCCCCGTCACCGACATAGAGGGGAGGGGGGGTCCGTAGTCCTCCCGCTTAGACAGTTATCAAGTAATTCAGCCATAATTATGAATGAACTGGGCTCTTTGTATTACCTTTCGCCGGTAGGTGTATGTTTCCATACACTCACCTTTGCCCTGGGAACTAGACATTTGAGTAGACTCCTTTTCACGACGCCACTCATACATGGTTTTGTGCGTCCGTTGCATTAAGCAAGGAATCCTTACAGACATATTTGGCGTTCTGCGCCAGGGTTGTTAGTTTCGAGTGCAGCCGGTTCCACACCTTACTTATAGTCCGGGCCTCGTAGAGGCCAACCCTTTCCGAACCAGTACTTGTATCTAACATTGTCTGTTGGCTAGTGAGTACTAGTACCTTATATTGTCTGTTGGCTAGTGAGTACCTGTACCTAACATTGTCTGTTGGCTAGTGTGTACTTGCATCTCTCATTGTCTGCTCGATCTTTCGTCCCGGAAGATATTCAGGATGGGTTGAGGGGAGGGGGGAATCAACCTCTATAAGTGACTCGATGACGTCAATCATGAAGCTTGAGACAACGTGACGTTCTCGAATGTCGAGGACTAGCGAGGGCAGGAAAACGGTATTTTTAAAAAATCTCCACTTGAAATGCTCAGCCAAGCTTTTAAAAACTATTAACGTTATTATTCATTGCACACACATATCACATACTGTGTATGAGAGTATGTTAACGGACAGGTAGGATAACAGATAAATATGACTAAACATGATATTGGAATTTTGACAATGGTCAGGTCTTTCAAAAGACAGATAACAGTATTGTTATTTCGTCTACGGAGAGGTATGACAAAAAAAAAAGGTTTGACAACAGAGGTGTGACGCTAGATAGGTGTTTCAATAGAGATATGAGACAGTAGGTAGGTGTAACGGTAGATAGTTGTGACGGTAGATAGGTTTGACGGTAGATAGGTGTGACGGTAGATAGGTGTGACGGTAGATATGTATGACGGTAGATATGTGTGACGGTAGATATGTATGACGGTAGATAGGTGTGACGGTAGATGGGTGTGACGGTAGATGGGTGTTTCAAATGACATGTATGACAACTGGAGTATGACAGTAGAAAGACATGACACGACATTACACAGTTAACAGTGGGGAAATCTCCCCAATGGACCAGTATGACAAAATTGTAATATGCACATAATATGACATAGACAGGTCTTTCAATTGTGAAAATGAACAGAAAACTGTATCAACTGGTGTTTCTGCTGACAATTTACATAATAGCTATAATAATATAGTGTTTGTGTGTGTTAGGGGGTGGGTGTAAGTTTGAATCTATATAAGTGCGTTGATGGATAATAACAATTGACAAGAAGACAGGTAACCATTCGAAAGGCCACAATAACAATTGACAAGAAGACAGGTAACCATTCGAAAGGCCACAATAACAATTGACAAGAAGACAGGTAAACATTCGAAAGGCAACAATAACAATTGACAAGAAGACAGGTAAACATTCGAAAGGCCACAATAACAACTAACAAGACAGGTAAACATTAGAAAGGCCACAACAACAATTGACAAGAAGACAGGTAAACATTCGAAAGACAAGAATAACAATTGACAAGAAGACAGGTAAACATTAGAAAGGCCACAATAACAATTGACCAGACAGGTAAACATTAGAAAGGCCTCAATAACAATTGACCAGATAGGTAAACATTAGAAAGGCCACAATAACGATTGACCAGACAGGTAAACATTAGAAAGGCCACAATAACAATTGACCAGACAGGTAAACATTTGAAAGGCTACAATAATAATACACAATGTATAGACAAAAGTAGCGCACTCCCAATGGTTAATTATGTCAGACAGCAATGACAAACGAGAACCACAACTTTGGGTAAGCATAATTAAATTTAAATATAAAATGGAGTGATCTCAAATCAAATGAAACAATAAGAAAAGAAACCAACCAAGAATATGTGTCAAATTTTATAAGGAGAAGACGATGGAATTACATCGGCCATGTTCTTCGAATGGACAAGAGAAGACTCCCAAGTCAGGCCCTCATGTGGACACCAACAGGCAAAAGAAAACAAGGAAGACCAAAAGAAACCCTGCGTAGAACAATCATAAGAGAAAGCTCAACCATGGGTCTAAGAAATAACCAGGACTTGATACAATTAGCAACGGATCGTCAAAAATGGAAATCCATGAGCTCTGCCCTATGTGCCGTCTTCGGCCCGAGAGGAAATAACTAACTAACTAACTAATTAAATTATATTTTTGAAATAAAATATAATCAAAAGCATTAAAAGTGATCAGTTAGTAAAGTAATCGATTATTCGATTCATCGATTAAGCCCATGTTTCTGGGGTAGATTAAGGAGGGGTTCAAACAAACCCCCCCTCCCAACTTCCCTCACTCCGCAACCGACAGTGGTAACCAGGGATTTCCACAAGTTAATATCAATAGCGACAGTGTCAGGGAAAGGTCACGCTGTACTCGTAGGGAGCTCCGCTGGCTGTTAGCCCTGCTCATGGCTTGCTGGAGACTTTTATCGTAACGTGATCACTGTATAACATCCTGGACGAGCGGTAATTGAGGGCGGTAAAGGGGAACCGCGGGATTTCAATTACTAAGGGTGGCATTTGATAAAATTTTAAACAAAGCTTGTTTTTTTTAAAATGTATATTACAAGACAGTACAACACGTTGCCTGGTGCAACAAGGAAGCCCAGGTAAAGATGGCTGACATGACCATAATATCTGCCAAGTTAAAACGCAGCAGTTTAGAATTACCGCGTAGCAAATTTTGTAAAAACATTGCACATAAAATGGATGATGTGCGACTTTGCACATTTTTATTTTTAACTTTGCACACCACACATGCGAACTTAACAGGGAAAATTGGCTGTTACTATCTGGCAACTGTAAGAATAGATGGCGTCACAATTGCAACGGGGAAAATCTATGCTTTTTTTTTAAAAAAAATCTTTTTTTAAATTATTATATTTTTTGTTGTTGAGATTCCTCCATTAAACTTCTTAAATAGTAGATTCTATGTGTTCAACTTGTGAGTTTTATTTTCATTTACCGAATGCTTCGCGTATGGGAAGACAAATTATCCGACAAGATATGCATAATTTTAAAACTTTTATTTAAAGGAAAAATTTTAAAAAATTGTATCTATATATATTTTAAAGAGATAAATGTACCAATAATAATAACGATAATAATGATGATAATGATGATGAGGATGATGATGATGATGATGATGATGATGATGACCAAATTTACATGTTATGTTAGACCCATTATGTCT
>MUZC01000284.1:403964-425848 GCA_002072015.1 Radix auricularia | reverse complement strand
GGGGGGGGTCTGTAAAGGAACACAATCATGTTTAAAGCGGGGGAGTTGTAATCGATGAGCCTGTCACACGACTGGCTTGGATACATCCTAGATGGCAATCACCAGCGTATGACATCATAGTGGGTGGGTGGGGGGGTAAGGCTGTGCGATGGTGTGCGTCATTGTTGTATGACGCCAACACTTTTAATTGTTGTTTGATGGTGTGTTTCGTTGTTTTCTGTCATCTACACTTTTAAAGGTTGTTTGATGGTGTATGTCATTGTTGTATGTCACCAACACTTTTAAAGGTTGTTTGATGATGTGTGTCATTGTTGTATGTCACCAACACTTATACAGCTTGTTTGATGATGTGTCATTGTATGTCAACAACACTTTTTAAGGTTGTTTGATGGTGCGTGTCATTGTATGTCAACAACACTTTTTAAGGTTGTTTGATGGTGTGTTATTGTATGTCAACAACACTTTTTAAGGTTGTTTGATGGTGCGTGTCATTGTATGTCAACAACACTTTTGAAGCTTGTTTGATGGTGTGTCATTGTATGTCAACAACACTTTTTAAGGTTGTTTGATGGTGCGTGTCATTGTTCTATGTCACCAACACTTTTCAAGGTTGTTTGCCAAAAATTTTTTTCCGAAACTATGCAATAACTTTGTGTGTATCAAATTTGAGTATCAAAATTCCAAAGTTGTTAGCCGCATTAAGTGTCAGACTAGTGTAAAAGATGTGCACTTAAGTTGTGTGTAAAAGATGTGCACTTAAGTTGTGTGTAAAAGATGTGCTGCACTTAAGTTGTGTGTAAAAGATGTGCACTTAAGTTGTGTGTAAAAGATGTGCACTTAAGTTGTGTGTAAAAGATGTGTACTTAAATTGTGTGTAAAAGATGTGCACTTAAGTTGTGTGTAAAAGATGTGCAATTAAGTTGTGTGTAAAAGATGTGCACTTAAGTTGTGTGTAAAAGATGTGCACTTAAGTTGTGTGTAAAAGATGTGCACTTAAGTTGTGTGTAAAAAATGTGCACTTAAGTTGTGTGTAAAAGATGTGCACTTAAGTTGTGTGTAAAAGATGTGTACTTAAGTTGTGTGTAAAAGATGTGTACTTAAGTTGTGTGTAAAAGATGTGCTCTTAAGTTGTGTGTAAAAGATGTGCACTTAAGTTGTGTGTAAAAGATGTGCACTTAAGTTGTGTGTAAAAGATGTGTACTTAAGTTGTGTGTAAAAGATGTGCACTTAAGTTGTGTGTAAAAGATGTGCACTTAAGTTGTGTTTTGAAGATGTGCACTTAAGTTGTGTGTAAAAGATGTGCACTTAAGTTGTGTGTAAAAGATGTTCACTTAAGTTGTGTGTAAAAGATGTGCACTTAAGTTGTGTGTAAAAAATGTGCACTTAAGTTGTGTACAAAAATTATGTCATTTTTTGTCCTCCGGAAAGTAAGTGAACAGACAAGTTGAAGACAACAGACAACAGAAGAAGTTGACAGACCAAAATGGGAATATGAATGTCTAAAGGGCCTTTAGTCATTGTTTGATTGACGGACCCAAGGAAACACTGGGCGGTAAATTCATAAGTGGTCTATAATCATTGTTCGATTGAATTGTTGTTGTTTTTTTCATTATTTACAAAAGCATTTAAGACCTGGCATTAATATTTCCTCGAACCTCTGTTTTATTACTTATACTCCTTCCAATCTCTCTCTCTCTATCTCTCACTCCACTCTCTCTTTCACTCTACTCTCTCTCTCTCACGCATGCGTCTCTTGTTTCCCCTCCCGCTCTCTCGTCATCTCTGCTTTAAAATCTCTTCCTGATTCTCTTACTCTGCCGCTCTTGTCTCCTCCCTCTCTCTCTCTCTCTTCCCCTCTCTCTCTCATTCTCTTACTGAATTTCTCACTCCTCTCTTCCCCTTTCTTTCGTTTTCTCTCTATTGTTGCAACAATCCCGCCTGCTGGCAATGTTCAAACCGGCGCCGATAAAAGGAGATTTTAAGGACCTCCCATTCTGGAAAAGGGAGGGAGTAAGGGGAAGCGGTTAACGCAAATAAATGTCTGTCTCAGCAAATGATTGGCATTCAATGTTATTTATTGAAATTGCAATTGCCTTAGATGTTTTTAAAAAGTCTGCTCTTAACTGTAAAATATTGTGGGTGTGTATGGGTATGTGTGTTTGTGGGTGTGTATGGGTATGTGTGTTTGTGCGTGTGTATGAGCATGTGTGTTTGTGGGTGCGTATGGGCCGTATGGGTATGTGTGTTTGTGCGTGTGCATGAGTGAGTGAGTGAGTTATGGGGAATAAACTTAAAAATCATACAGATAAATTTTTAAGTAGAATCAGTCAGTGAAGAGAATTTCCGTAACACGTGGTATCAGGTTCAAGTGCGTCCGATTGGCAGTCATGAATCAAAGACAGTCAACGTAGGCCTGCGTGTGTAACACCACAGATTAACTACCTCTGTGTTCTCTTGGCGTGCTACTGACCGTGTCTTCAACCTGCATGAGAGTCGATGTTAACATCAACAAAGATGTATGCACTGACGGCGGTAAATGGCCACCAAAGTTTCGCCACCAAAATTATCCAAAAACATCAAGTCATAAGCCTGGAACAGTGGTTCCTAAACTTTTTAGACTCACGGACCCCTTTTGTATTCAAAACATTCCCACAGACCCCCAAGTGAAAAACTTCATAAATGCAAAAGTACATAAATTAGAAAAGCAGCATTTTGATGAAGAAGTTCGGTATTTATGAAAGTATGTGTTTTGTTTAAAATAAAAATGAAAACAATTAATAACTTGGACTAACGTTATGAGATTTTATGAGTGTAATTGTGACCGAATTAATGTTTGTGATTAGCAACTGGAAATCCCCACGAGCACCAATTACTAGTCGTTTTCTGGTTCCTTATTATGAGGTTAACAATAACAACGCCACTGAATCTTTGTTCAACCAAATAGGAAGACGGGAAAGCAGTGAAAAACTTCTGTACAATAACTCATAAAGCATGATATAAAATTGGGATCTCGCCTTGTAACAATAATTTGTGGTATCCTAGTTCAAACATTGGTTTAAGTTCCTCCTTTCAATTAGCTGCTCCTGTGTTAATATGGATTCATTAGTGATTGGGATCTGAGTTATTCCATTCTCAAAATGGTTCAACTGCACTTCGGGAATATCCAAGTGAATGATGTCTTCAAATCTTTGGTTCAGGTCTGAGGTCTGCATAAAGAGCCAATAAATAATGACAGTAAGCCAGAAAATCTTTATCTCTATTTTGAAATTTCGAAAAAAAAAAAAACTGAGAACATTTTCCTATTCCTAAGTTTTGTTTACACAGAAAAAGGTTTGCGACAAACTCAGATACAACGCTTTTACTTTTGATAAAACCTTGCGGTATCAAATTATTTTTTTAAAATTTTGGTAAATAATCATTCTTAAAGGGTTTTTTTTTTTTTTTTGTGGAGTTAATTATGATGCAAATCATTGTCTTTATTTTCCAGGAATTCGGACACTGAATCAACGAGAGCATAAAATTGATTTAAATGTGTACTTTGTCATAACAAACCTATTTCTGTGCGAATAAACGATTATAGCCTTATTTTTCCAAACAAGATTGAGCAAGTAATCTCTCAGTGAAGGCATTCTTTTTTTATTTTATTAATTGCTCTAATGACGTAATATAGTGATTCATGCAAACTTTCACTAAGATATTTTGCGAATAAATGATGTCGGTGAATGACACAATGCAGCTGGTACAGCTTGTTTTAAAATGCCAGAAAAATCAAGGGTATTTTTTTAACTTCAATTTTTTTTTTAATTCAGAAAATAGCGTTTTGTATCTATTTCCAAACATTTATCCATACTTCAAATATTCAACAACATTGTATTGTCTCCATTGTTGCTTCAGCTCACTCAGTGTTGAATTACCTAGTTGCTAAACAAGCTTAGGCTTAGGGTTAGGGCACCCCCTTCTTTAGGCCCTCGGAATATTTTTTTCATATTTGGCACTGACGTAGAATATCTGTTTAATATCTGGACTTCAAAAGGGCCCCCATTTCTCAAATAACATCGGGCCCCGTCAAGTCTAAATCCAGCATTGGGCTCACTCATTCTCTTATCTGTTGTAACAAAACACTGTTAATAATTATTTTTATAAGCCTGATTGCAGTATCACACCCCATTTTGTTAATAATTATTAACGTTTTAAATGGAATGCTACAGTAAAGCCCTTTAGAAAAAATGCTTTATGATAGGATACAATTTAGATAAATATAATTTCCCGACACATCAAAAATATAAACCTTTCAACCCTCGTAGATTCAAGTATTTTTCTGGCCTATCTATAGGAATTCCGCATTTCTTGCGCATCAAGTCAAGCTTTACCTTTCACAAACCCAAGTATTTTGATTAGTTATAGATATGGAATTTACAGTAGTTCTATTTCCTTTTCTAGGTCAAACAACATTCCACGACTGATAGCACCTAAAATGGTATTTAATTAGTATTTATAGTTATTTTTTAAAATTAATTTTACATAATAATAAAAGTTAAAATTTAAATTAAACCTTGCATGGAAATCCTGACGTTGTTCAGGGACCCCAAAATCCATTTTGATATTCTGCGGACCCCCAGAGTGGCACCGGGGACACCTGGGGGTCCGTACGGACCAATTTGGGAACCACTGGCCTGGAGTGGCGAAAGGCTGAGCTTCACCAATTCAGCAGTCGATAGTAGATATCCAGGCGCAAAAACAGAAGACAATAAGTCGAACACATTCAGAACATCCTTCAATCAGGAGCTCGAGGCTCTACGGGCATGTTAAGAGTAGGGCTGTACCGGATTCAAAATTTTGAAATCCAGCCGCAACCGGATTTGTAAAAATTGCCGTTTTTAGGATTTACCGGAGCCGGAGCCGAAATCCGATACACCTCTAGTTAGAAGTAGCCTCGTTCTCGTTTCCTAAATATACGTTTGTTAATGTTATGTGACAGTATAGTCATATATTTAACAAAATATTCTTATTGAAAAGCTAGTTGTTTTTTTTTTAAATCTTTTAATCTTAATTATGATTATATTAGATTTATAGAACATTGACAAATTCTGGACCGTTTGAAACTCATACATCGGCATCTTATTTTGAGGATTTGATGACTAACAAATTTTCTAATTTATTTTAACTTAGCCCCTGCTTTATTTATTTCTAATTTCATAAATTGAGGTTAATATTTTGACAATCTAACGCTGAAAATCACCGAGAAAATTAGTGTATGATACATAGCTTCAGATTAAGATTTAAACCTTAAGTTTTTGTTTTGAGACATACTGTTAATTATGTTATACGGTCATGTTATAAATACAATGACAATTTATTGAGTTTTATCTCCCTTTCTTGCTCTCGTTCACATGACGATCAATGAGCGTTGTCCTTAGAAAAAATAATTTTTAAAAAAATTAAAAAGTAAATACATGATTTGACGTCATTCACCCATTTTCTGCTTCTGACCTTAAGCCCTCTGGGCTCACGGGATAACTCTGCATGACTTGCTGTCACAGGAGAAGACAACTTGATACTGGCACAATGGGATCGTTGTAGCTTCTCATGATAGGAGCTCTCGACGTTTCCTCGGTGACAAGATCAGGACTCCGGCGGGTTTCATCAACGGGGCTGGAGAGTGAGGGAACAATTCGTGAGAATGCGTGAGGCAGGCAGAGGGTATCAGTATCACGTGATTTTTGCACCAAAGAACCAGAGGATGCGTATCAGGTGATGTCCGGTACCCCCGCCCCCCCACCACCACCACCAACGCCTAGAGTACATCTTCATGACCCGGTCACATCCATTCGTTGACGTCCACACGCTCACCTTACCAGGCTTTTAATGACCCGCTTAATGCAGTACCCGACACTTTTGCAAACTGCACCGCGTCGTGATATAACATTTCGCCTACATCCGGCTATTCCCATCTGGCTAAGGGGGATCACCCCTTGCAATAAATATTGTGTTAGATCGAGGGTTGTTGGTTATGTCGTTACGGAAAAAAGAAGCGCAGCTGTGGTAGAGCTGAATTCAGTGGCGTAGCTTGATGGGGGAGGTGGGGACGGTTCGCCCCGGGCGGCACACATTTTGAGGGCGGCATTTGTGGGAAGTTTAAAAAAAAAGATTTCCGACTACCGCCCTTCAATTTTTTAAGGGGAAAGAGGGAAAACCCCAAGGTGAAACAAAAATATTAATAATTTCGAGTCTTAATTAACGTTGTTTATTTGACCACATATTAGTTGTTATACGCAAACTTGTTTTAAAAAATTTAAGATCGCTCAAAAAGGTTTCGATTTGTTTGGAAAATTAATCGGTAAACGTAACAGGTATATGAAAACTAAACACAAAAAACACGTCAATGCTGGGCGAAAAATATGTGCTATTAATATCACCACGGCAGTTATTGCGTGGAATTTCCACACGCGTAGAATGATTCGCGAACAAGTACCTATATCATATGGTGGTTCAAACCTACAAACTTGTATTTTACTTGCAAATAGTAATTTATGTTACTTTTTCAGTCTTCATAAAAGTATTGTACGAGAATTATTAAAAATTAAATGTATATAGTTTTTATTGCATCAAAGTAGCAAACATTAAAATGCGGTTTTTATTCAAATGTTTTTCCTATCCAATTGAAGTAATGTGCAAATAATTTGATTTATAACAAGAATATGAAAATATTCAAATTTCTCCGTTAATTAACACAATAGGTATAAAAAATTAAAATTGACATCTGAAGAAGTAACTGGTAAAACGAGATCAGATACTGGAGCTCTACTTGATTCAATGCAACATTTCCCATTTGTATGTTTTATGTTATCTCAATTTATGGGAACTCTTTTTTTTTTTTTAATTAATACAAACCCATTTCACGGAACAAAGCGAAATGCTAATACAAAACGCTTTTATATCAGCCTAAACAATTTGTGTAGAAATATAAGTGGTGAAAATTCAGAAGACATGGTTATATCTTTAGCACAAGAAGTGCAACGGGTATTGTTTTCATTAATGGATAGAATATAAAAGAAAATAAAAGAACGCTTTGATCAGGTGCATATCCTTGCAAGAAAATATTCGTATATAATAGCTTAATCTACTAAATGAATAATTTGCACATCAAATAAATTTCTATTTTAACATTGATAAAGAAAATTTCAATATTGAACGAAAGGGGATCCAGTTTTTTCTAGTTGTACCTACACTACCAGAAGAGGCATACCGTAAGAAAAACGAGTGCGAGGGGCGTGGGAGGCCCTTTTATTTATTAAAATATATTTAACAGTTTGGAAAATTATATACCCAACAGAAAAATTGTAATTTTGCTAAGAATTTTCTCAATTGCTATCAGTGTTGCTAATTGTGAAAGGCACTTCTGCTAACTGAAGTTGATTTAAAAAAAAAAAACTTTGTTCCACAATGAATGATTTAAGACCATAAAATCTTGACCATAGAACAAGATATTACAAATAATTTGAAATTTTGATAGCATAATACACGATTTTTATACTATGAAAGTTAGTAAAGTAAATATATAAATATGTTTACATACTAATGTATTTAATTTCTTTGTAAAAAAAAATCATTTATCTATAAGTATAAAATAAAATCGTATTAATGGGTAATGTTTTTAGCGCATTTTCGAGAAGTCGAAATGCGCTATTGTATCCGTTTTGTCCGTCTGTCCGTCCGTCCGTCTGTCATCACCCTAGATCTCAGCATCCATAAGTCCTAGACCCATGATGTATATATGTTTTTTGTATGTCCTGACCTGCCATTTGTGCATCAACACTCAGTTACTCGATCCGACCTCTTGTAGTGGCAGTAGAGCTCCTGGAAGTATGAAAGTCCTAGACCCATGATGTATATCACAAGAGTTCCTATCACCTCCAACACACAAGAATTCCTACCACCACCAACACACAAGAGTTCCTACCACCGCCAACACACAAGAGTTCCTACCACCACCAACACACAAGAGTTCCTAAAAATTCATAAAAATATGTATAAAATCTAAACACAATTACTGATAACTACATAATGCTGATATCTAACATAAGTACTGATACATAATACGAAAATGCGCTAACACGTCCTGAGTCCAAAAAGGGACCAGGCTTAACATGATTTTTTTAATGTGTGTCGACTCATGGGGTGGGGGTGGACCTGCGACCTCAGTAATTTTCTTAAGGCCTTTAAAAAAAGTATCTTGTATTTTTTTAAGTATGTTTTAATAGGTATATCATTTTATGCAGCATCTTTTATTACTGCTTACATAAATATTGCATGCAATGGTAAAAATGTTTCCCACCTTTGTCAGGGAAACATTATGGAGTTATTGGGTTTTCCCTGACATGTCAATGTTGTTACTTGTGTCTGGTGTGGTGCGGTGCGCACGGTATGAAAGGGTATGACGTAAGTGTGTGAGCGTGACGTAGTGAGTAGAGAGGCAGTTGCTGTGAGAGAGAGATAGGACGTGTTGGTAAATGATGGAACCTTTTGCTGTTAATAAAGTTATAGATGTTCAGAAGTGTTGGTGTTCTACCTTGAGTTGATCTGTCCGTTTGGTCATAACAAGTAACCCAGACAACGACGTAACAACCTTTACTTCGCTTAAATTACAACTATTTATTCATATTTATTAATTTATAAAAATTCATCATATGATTGACTTAAGTGGCCATCAATAAAGGACTTCACGCTATTTTGGCATATTTTAACCCTCTCCCCCTCGTTATACATAGTCATAAAAATTTAGACCTGTTTTTCCATATTATGTCACAAAGCTTTGGTTACCCTCCCCACAAAAAAAAACGTCTTTTCTATTTGAAAATGAGGATGTTTCAAATCAATTTTGTCATTTGAGTATATTTTTAGTGTGAGGCTGCACTCTAATATCGTACACGCGTGAAGCCATGTAAAACGTCATTAAATAAATTGTCATGAGTTAAATATTTAAGTGGATCTTTTATTTTAAGTTACGCGTTTCTGGTGTGAAGTCACATTTATTTAACATTCCCCTCGTCTCAAACGTGGGATTCCCCCCCCCCTATTTTTTTCCGGCGCGTGACGTCATTTATGGTTGGCCTCTAAAAAGGGTGGCAAATTGGAGACCGCCCCGGGTGGCAAATGTTCTAGCTACGCCACTGGCCGAATTCTACATTCTATTAAAAATATGAGACTAGATATGTAAAGCAATGGATAAGCTCAGAACGCAAAAATGTTCTGTATGGAATGAGCATATTTAATACATAATATAAGATATTTTTGAATGTATGTTAGCATGACACTTTCAGAACATTTATTTCGGATTTTTGTGGAGGTTTTGGCCATTGGATGATATCACTTATTTTGTGCTCTCTTCCCGGGCTAAGTTTCGCCCATGGGAAACGTCAGTATAAATATTAAAGATAAAGTTGTATATTCTCTATTTTACGGATAAGTATAAGTCATTTTATTTATAAATTATCGGTTATAAATAAAGTGAAATTCAAAATAGCAACAGGGTATTTTAGAGATCGTTATTTTAGGGTTAAATAAAATGTCACGATTCGCGGTGCTGAAGAGTTAATCGAGAGGATAAAGTGGCCTTCCATGGATGCTGTAATTACGTGGAAAGAGGTCTTTGAGGGGGAAAATATAGCTAGGATTTTTAAAAAAAAATATATTATCTCCAACTTTATGATTATTTAGATTTTTCTCTGATGAGGCAGATGAAGGGGTCTGTATCGTGTGGCGGGGGAACAGGGGGTAGCTGTTCGCCCCACCCACTACAGAGATATCTAAAACACTAAGTCTTTTTAATCTGGTTGATAGATGTCTTGATTAGTGAAGTAATCCGGTATGTTACCGTATTCACTGAATTCAAATATGTCGTCAAACCACGTCATTAATTCAGTCAAAACACGTTAAACTACGTCATTTATCCAGTCAACACGTATTGAACTTCGTCATTAATCCAGTCAACACGTGTTGAACTACGTCATTAATCCAGTCAACATGTGTTAAACTACGCCATTAATCCAGTCAACATGTGTTAAACTACGTCATTAATCCAGTCAACAAACGTAACAGTTATTTTCATCACCACGTCATAAATCCAATCACAAGGGACTTTTTAAATCAAATTTTTAAAGTCAAATTACCTTGTTAAGTATTATAATGAATTTCTCGTCTTCTTGTCTGCAGAGAATCCGGTCGAGACAACCTGTCCGAGAGGACCCTACGCGCTCTGCAGAGATACGAAACCATCAACTCGGACATTTTCTCCGACCCGAGCACCTGCTCGTTTGACGGCGCCCCCCTGACGCCCAGAAGAACTGTCGACTTCCGGTTAGTAGTTTTTCTTGAATCCACGTTAATTAACAAGGCTGAGAGTACCGCGGAGCACATGGGCGAGGCTAGGATTGTTTTTCACCTCGGGGACAAACTGTAAAAATTAGTCTCCCTTATTTGTTACACTTGTTTACCTCTTATAATGTCGTAAACCTGATTTTGGCGCCCCTGCGACTCCGCTCCCAGAGACAAATGTATCCTAGCCCCTCCCCCCCTCACACACCTTTTTCGCTACGCCTGTGGCAGGCCAATCAGTTATGTTTACGGCTTTCTTTCAAATGCCATGAAATAGCCCGACAGCATAAAAAACGGGTCTCTAATCTAATAGTTTGTTAGACCCTGGAGGTTTTGGTCAGCTGGTGTCAAGTAGCCCGTACAAAACAGGTGTAAATTGTTTTTTTCCTTAAACCTGACAAAATATGGAACATTCTTTATAAATTCTTTTCAGAAGAATCTTTGAGTTTTTAGGAAAAAAATTTTTTTCTACAACCAAAATAAAATTACAAATGCTGTATTTTTCACCTCCGGAATATAATATGCACACAATTTTAAACGAGAAAAATGTAGCCTAACTTGTTAGGTTTTTTTTTGGCCGCTTTTTTTTACCTGTATGCGTGAACTAATATTAATATCAAAATCTTTCACTCAATAAGAATATTGAAGTCTTTGGTAACATAAATAACTTTAATTCAATAACTGAACGTATGTGCACTCTTTTTACAAATTAATACACATCAGTTAAACAAATCAAGGACATTTCAAGTCTCTCTCACATACTCTGATCTGACTCTAAGCCATCTGGTCACTCATCACGTGATCTCTCTCAACCAATCACATCTCATGTGACAAGAAACCTAGAAGAAGAAAAAGACTTTGAACCAAGTAATTTATATTCTTCGTATAAAAAACACCAACAACCTTCTCAAAAAAAAAAAAAAAAAAAAAAAAAACTTTGGGGGGAAGAAAATGTGCGTCTTATACGGCGAAAATGCGTTATTAAAAATATAATTAAATTAAAATTCAAAAGTAAAAATATAATTAATTTTACTGCTCAAATTCGCTTCAGTATCATGTATGTGTAAACATATAGGCTTTAGAGTCATATTATAAAGTAGCTCAGTGGATGAGAAATACAAAAATAGAAGACCTGTATTTGCTGTACAACTTAGTTATGTTTCCAAAGATATTGATGTTTCGACTGAGTTTTAACACCCAGGTTAAGGATACAGGTTATTAGTTGGAAGCTCATATATTGAACTGAATATGACGTCAATGATTTCAAAACTCATAGTGAAAAAAAAACCGGCGCAATAATTAATAACATATTTCAGTTACATTAATCAAAAGAAGTGCCGTGTCTGTTCGTTAATCAAAAGAAGTCCCATTTCTGTACATTAATCAAAAGAAGTGCCTTGTCTGTTAAATTAATCAAAAGAAGTGCCGTGTCTGTTACATTAATCAAAAGAAGTGCCGTGTCTGTTACATTAATCAAAAGAAGTGCAGTGCCGTGTCTGTTACATTAATCAAAAGAAGTGCCGTGTCTGTTACATTAATCAAAAGAAGTGCCGTGTCTGTTACATTAATCAAAGGAAGTGCCGTGTCTGTTACATTAATCAAAAGAAGTGCCTTGTCTGTTAAATTAATCAAAAGAAGTGCCGTGTCTGTTACATTAATCAAAAGAAGTCCCGTGTCTGTTACATTAATCAAAAGAAGTGCCGTGTCTGTTACATTAATCAAAAGAACACTCTGTGTCTGTTATATTAATCAAAAGAAGTGCCGTGTCTGTTATACATTAATCAAAAAAAAGTGCTGTGTCTCTAGTGTAAAGTTATATGTGTCTTTATATGTCGTATGGACTCAATGCTGCTGATTTCTAGTAGTACAGCTCGCTTTACTGCACAACACAAAAATTAGCATACCAATTATGACTTTTTTTCCTCTCCGTAAGATTTCCGTTCACTGTTGAGTTAGTACACTAAAACCACGAGGTTTCTTCTCATCGCTAGCGTTAATTGGGCAAACTATTTTAGGTCATGTTCTTAGGTCAGCAGTTACCAGGACAAATGCCTGAGAAAATGTTTAGAGACTGTTAAGTTGCGTCTGTCTGTTTCCACGAAGTTGTGTAAAATAGCACAAAGACTTCTGATCTTCTAAATTTCAACGTAATTGCAGTTTGGTTTCAATGCTGATGACTTGTTTCAGGGATTTCCTTTTACTAAGTCGAATTTCAATATCACCATATTATTATCACTATCACGATAATTCACTCTCGAAATTTAAAAAAAAAATGGGTAAACATAGTTTTTTTTTTAAATTATCATCTCCATCCCAAACACCCACTTTCTCACCTGCAGACTTCCGGAAAGGCCGGGTGATCCAGAAAACGCCACGGAGACGACACACCTGAAACAGGAACTCGAGAAAGGTGAGCAAACTCATTAACGGACATCGTTATTTATGACTGAAATCAAATTTGAACTTGCTTAACTGTAACAGCTATTTTAATCACTATAGAATTTCTATGATGACAATCAAACTGAATCAGGCGTAATTCGAGAGGCAGGTTTTTGTAATGTTCGATTAACGATTACATCTGATTTAACAGCATAGAAAGTATTGCTTTGTTTTTACTTTTAGATGTACTTTTTATTTTAGCCCGAGCACAAAAATACGTAGCTATTTCAGGAATGCACGTGAGCGAAATAGAAATAAAACCAAGTGCGTGATTAACTTTAAAAAAAGAAAATTCAATTACGAAACAAAACTGTTGAAATGAGAAGACTTTATCACGACACGCCAAAAAGGAAAAAAAAATTAACAATTATTTGAGAAATGACAATATAATACAAAAAATGTTGAAACATATGATTTGACTAACTTTTAAAAATATGTTTTTATGCAATTATAAAAAACAACTGATTTTCATTTGCAAGAGAATTGGACTTGATGACAGAAGGAGATATTTCAATGATTTCATTTAGCATTCACTAATCAAATAATGTTTAATATGTGTTAATTTCATGTACTTGAAATAAAGGTTGTTAATGTGGTGTGCTCGGAATAGTGGCTGTTAATGTGGTGTGCTCGGAATAGTGGCTGTTAAAGTGGTGTGCTCAGAATAGTGGCTGTTAAAGTGATGTGCTCAGAATAGTGGCTGTTCATTTTATGTGCATAAATGAGTGGCTGTTAATGTCGTGTAGTTAAAACTGTGACGATTAATTTGATGTTCTTAAAAAAATCGTCTGTTGATTTCATATATTTAAAATAATGGCTGTTCATTTCATGTGCTAATAAAAGTAATGTTAATTTGATGGTTTAAAAAATGTGACTGTGAATAATGGCTGTTCAGTTGATGGTTTTCTATTCTGAGACCATTAATTTCATGGCTGTTTATTTGAAATTCTAAAAATAGTAAATGTTAAAATCTGTATAAAAATAACATTTTTAAACAGCGACTGTTCTTTCAACGTGTTTAATGCAGACTGCTACAATATTAACATAAATACCGGGGAGGGGGTGGGTTGGGGTGAAGGGCTGCAGCTTGAGGAAAAACTGAGGAGGACAAATTTGTCAGGAGTATTACTGTTAGAGATTGGCGTTAAGAAATTAATATAATTATGAGGAAATATTAATGACTTTTAAATATGAAATAATTGATTTCAAGTACTTTAATCGGTATCACTGAATTGCCACTGTCAGTGAAATAATTGAAAAGTCAAACAAAAACTTAGGCTTTAAGAAGAGAAACGTTTGGAGATGCAAACAAATTTTTTACACTAAAATACTACCAGACCTGTACTAGCATATGAAGCTTCCGCATGGGACCCAACACCAAAGAAAACATTGATAAACTAGAACAAATTCAAAAAAGAGCTACAAAATTCATTGCTGGAGAATATTCGAATGTGACAAGAGTGACACCAACAGTTAAATTATTACATCTTAAAACACTAGAGGATATAAGAACAAAGATGAAAGTAGTAATAATACAAAAGGGAATTAATTATATCTTGGAAATACAGCAGATAACCGAATACAACCCTCGTATAGACATAGAGATAGAATACTTTTCTTTTTTAGTATCCAAGAAGAAACACGCACCAATTCTCGTTCTAATAAAAATACCAGACCATTCAGATTCAATGGATACGTATCTTATGTGTAGAAGGAGCGTCTGTAAGAAATAAGATAAGATAAGATTGAACCGCACTGATCATACCTGACAGTGTCATTTAAAACCCTCGAGGGCGTCTGTGTGAAGTAACCTTTTCTGATCCCAATAATAAAAAAGGCAAATTTAATATTAATATGATCTCTTTCAATCTTTCTTCAGCAGATGATTACGGAGTTCACCAAGATGCGCACCAAGATGCGCTCACACAAGTGAATGAAACGGAAACGGCTTCTGCCGGGAGCGGAAGTTCACCACCGAAAGGAGTTCAAAATGGCGTCGGCGCTGGGGGAGGTGCTGGTGTTGGAGGGGGTGGTAGCAGGCGAGTATCATTCCAGTTGGAGAGGCTACCGCGATCAAGTTCCACTGTGGACTTCAAACTACGCAGGTTTGCGCTGCAATGCGCATGCTCTGTCAATTGCGGCTTCCGTTTCTATTTATGTCATCTCTTCTAAACCGATAATGTGATTTTGATTGTACAAACTATTTTACGTTTCGTGGGGTGAAATATATACTTTTAAAAATATTTTTAGGGGCATTCAGGGAAGGGGCGCTAATCAAAATCAATAGAAAAAAATATACGTATAAAATATTTGTAATTTCATATACATAAAAATTTTAAAAATCCGACACTGAAAAAAATTGAGTATGGTGACATAGGTACTCAGTTTGTTTAAATTTTCATATAATATAATGAAATGTTTTTCCCGTTCACATTGTTGGGTCATTTTTGTAGAAGTCTGCTATTTTGGAAGCTCCGGAAATTTACACCAGAAAATCTTAGTGTTCCTCATTGTCTCCTCTTTGGTAATTGTTGAAAGCATTTTACAGTCTGTTTTAAAAGTTACTTTTTTTTAACCCTCAAATTTTGAACCAATTTGGTTTCGAATTCATTAGTTTTTGTTTACGTCAATTAAAAAAAAAGTAGACTATAATTACTATAAAATAACTTTTCACTAATTATTCTTCACCAATAATTTTGAAACAAACTTCAAAGAACGTTTTGTAGCTGTTAATGAATTCAAAAAATTCATTTTACGTTTTTTTATTGCCTATGACAGCAGTTCTTAAAATAGCCCAATGACATAAACTATCCCTTTAATATTTATTTCCCACCACTTTTTGACGTCGCTTTTCTGTGTTTAAAGCTCGTGTTGCCTTTTTCAAACCAGGAAACAAAATGGATGTTTTCTCATTGTTCAGTTTTTCTTTTTAACACACTCTTGCTAATCATTGCTGTCATAATGTTTTGCTGATCTTTCTGAATAATAATTTGATCATTGATAGTAAATTAAAAAATAAAAAAAGAATATAACACGCTCAATGCTATTGAAATGTAAAAAACAAATAAAAACAAATACCCAATAGGAACCTTTTTTAAAAAAACACATTCCGCTCATCATCATCCCACCCAACAACTAAAAGGAAAAAATCCTAACTGAAAACTGAAACACGAGTTTAGAAATTTTTTACCCCCCCCCCCCACCTTTCCCCCCTTGTCACACTTCGTCACAAAAACTTAGCCTCCCCCCTTCCAATTGGACGTAACAAATCTTTAAATTTAAACAACCCCCTATAAGGCGCATTTTCTAATTGAAAATTAGCATGTTGAAAATTCCCCAATAGTTGTGACCGTTATTAAGTACTAGATTGTGCCAGGCGCCGTGGCGCCTGCGGCGCCCCCTGTTTTTGGGCGCCTACGGCGCCAACCTTTTTTTTTAAAGACCAACTAACTTGTCCTTTTTTGATAAATACGAATTATTAAACTTTCTGAAATGTACGCAAAGTATTTATTTAATAATAATAATAGGGGTTGTATTTTGCGTACCGATGCAAACAATGACGTCATCATATTAAATATTTTTACAGCGCTCATCAACACACGATTTTTCAACTAAACTAACTGCTGTAGACTGTCGTACATCGCTCCTCAGCGTTTCAACTAAACTAACTGCTGTAGACTGTCGTACATCGCTCCTCAGCGTTACGTTACAAACATACAGAACCACACCACTGGGTGTTTATATATATTAATGCTTCTGTATTCTTTATAATCTATACTATTTTATTGTTATTTAATAATTAATGTTTGTATGTTCAGCCAACCTCTAATATACTCCTACGCCCGCACCAAGTTTTTGGGGTGGAAACCCCGTTTTACAGCCTGCCATACGTCCCCGGGGTGCCCTTTCCTTTAACCCCTCAGCAATATTTTAAAACTAAAAATAATTAATTTTAAAAATTTAAAACGATTAATCATCAAAACTAATACCTATACATAAAGTAATGTGTATCCTCTTACCTCCATCAGTTGTCGTCATCATTTACCTTGACAATACTTTTAAAAATTTTTTTTATTTATTTAACCTATAGTATTCATCTCTTATTCGTCATGTTGTTTATCTATAAATCTGACCCTCCAACATACGTCTGTCAATCTCACGCCTTGAGTCTAGTCAACAAACTCCCTTAGCCCTGAGTCAATAAACTCCCTTGAGCCAACAAACTCTCTTCAGTCCACAAACTCTCTTTAGTAAACAAACTCTCTTTGGTCAACAATCTTTCGTAAGTAAGCAAACTCCCAATAGTAAACAAACTATCTTTAGTCAACAAACCCTATTTAGTCAACAAACTCTCTTGAGCCAACAAACTCTCTTTAGTCAACAAACTCTCTTTAGTCAACAAACTCTCTTGAGCCAACAAACTCTTTAGTCAACAAACTCACTTTAGTCAACAAACTCTCTTTAGTCAACAAACTCTCTTGAGCCAACAAACTCTCTTTAGTCAACAAACTCTCTTTAGTCAACAAACTCTCTTTAGTCAATAAACTCTCTTTAGTCAACAAACTCTCTTTAGTCAACAAACTCTCTTCATTAAACTTCACAGATGCTCCCCCCCCCCCGCCTTTTTTTGTGTGTCCCTGGCCCCTACTAACAATTCCCTCAGTACGTTGAGTAGTATTTAGAATGATATGATCGAAGTGTTATTTTTTTTTTTAACTTGGATGTCATTATTTTAGCGGATGCTTATACCTTATTTAGAATTTTCTCGAAATTATCTTGAAAAAATTAAAAATTGAAAAGGTAAACAAACAATTTTACAAATGTAACAAAGATATAAAACTAAAATGCTATCTCACCCTGGTGAGACCTATACTAGAATATGCATCTTCAGTATGGGACCCATCCACCAAAGAAAATATTGATAAGTTAGAACAAATACAAAAAAGAGCTGCCAGATTCATTACTGGAGAATATTCAAAACTGACAAGAGTAACACCATTAGTTAAATCATTAAACCTTGAAACACTAGAGGATAGAAGAACCAAGAGTAAATTAGTAATTATACATAAGGCAATTAATTCTAATTTAGAAATACAACACAAAGATAACCTAATACAACCCTCAAATAGACATAAAGATAAAAACACCTTTCTTATTCCATATGCAAGAACAAACACATACAAGTTTTCTTTCTTTCCGTCCGGTATTCGGGCGTGGAATGGGTTGCCTGAAGAAACCAGGAAAGCCACCACTTTATCATCTTTTAAAACTCTAGTAAGAATACAGGACTAAACACAAACCATAGAAATACGTAGGACGCAATAATCTTCTGTACAGAAGGAGCGTCTGTAACATATAAGATAAGATAAGATAATTTAATCAATTTTTTTTTTAGCAAAAACGTTTTTTTTTTTTTTTTTTTTTTTTTTTTGGGAGGGGGGTCTGTTGGCTATTAGCTCCTCCATCAACCCCCTCTCGTCAATCTCTCTCTGGACAAAGTAAGCGATAATTATCTAACACCAAGCGTCGTGTGACGTTGGTTCCACCCATTCAGCCAGGGTTAAAAAATTTAAAAATTTAAATTGTAATCAACAGTTTTCTTTGTCATTCATTTCCCAATTCATAGTTCAACACATTTTACGAGTATATCAAATCAAAACAAAGCAATGATATATTTTTTAAAATCATCACATTGTTTTAATAAAAATATGATTTATAGTATAGAAAAAATATTGCACATGGTTGTAGTCAATGTAACTGTAATGTTTAAAAAAACAAAAGAAAAACAACAACAACTTTTGGTATAAAACCTTAGTTGCTTGAATCATAAGTTGACAACGTAGGCGTGGTTTCATTTTTCACATCAATTTTCGTCCTTCCTGATCAGAATTTGTTCTCCTCATAATCATGGAAATGTAATATACCCCCCCCTGCTTTTTTTCCACACAAAACTTTTTGACACTCTTTACGGTAAACGTCAAATCGCTATAATATATGGTTATATCCAATCAATCCAATGCGCTCATCCACAGGTCACCGAACTCGATACAGGTCGTTGTAGCTGTTGTGAGGGACAATAGCTTAACGTGCCACGGCTTCCTTTTTAGCGACCTTCAAAGAGACAAGGACATGAAGGGAATTGTCTTATCTTTGTAGACCGGAAGGAAGTTCATTATAAAAGGACGCGCATGGGTCACGACCCCGAACAATTTTGTACACATTATTGAAATTGAATCCTCTCACAAGAAAAATAAATTACGTGACATTTAAGCTAATGAACAAATGTTAACCGCTTCACGTGGACGTGACTTAATCAAACTAGCAAGTGCGTTCTTTAAGATTTTAAAAAATCAATATACCATACCATGACCCAATCTCTCCCTACGAAATTCTATTTAATTTAATAGGGATGTTTATAATATGGCGGATATCTATTAATAGAAATATTTTATCTAAATTTATCTTTTGTAATTTGTAAGGAGAAATTCATAAAAAAATTAATAAAAGATACGAGTCAATACGTGAATGTAGGTATAGTGAGAAAGATTGATCTTATCAGCTAATTTTTAATTCTTCGCTAATTTAAGACAGCTTATTGGACTTGCAAAATAAAAAAACTAATTTTAAACGTAATTTTACTAAGCTAATAATTTTGAGAACATAGTGATTTGACTGTATTTATGTCTCAAAACTTTGTTCCGCTAAAATGTAATCTAAAAAAAGAACATTACGAAATGAGCTATGACGTTTTCCGGTTTTAAAAATGAAGAACCCTAAAACAGAGACAACACACTTTCTCAAATCCAGAAAATTGCCAATACGACCTTTAAATATTAAACTGTGATGTGCAGTAACAACCCGGAAATCTGACTACATAGTTTGTTAGTTATTACTGTGTTATAACATGCAAGACACCTCTTGTTAAAGTTAAAACTTAATCGTTGCTTTGGCTTTTGTAAACGATAAAGACTCTATTGCTAGGAACCCTTTGTTTACTTCACAGAAATGTGTATTGGAATCTAGTTTTTAACACCCCATAGACCTGTAACAAAAACACATTCTTTAACTTAAGGGAATCTTGTAACCGATAAACTAGTTGTTTGAAATCACAGATTCTTGTAACAGAAACTAGTTATCGGACACGATGGAATGTTGAAACAGAAACTAGTTCTTGGATATGTTGGAATCTTGTAACAGAAACTAGTTCTTGGGCATGATGGAATCTTGTAACAGTAACTAGTTCTTGGGCATGATGGAATCTTGTAACAGTAACTAGTTCTTGGGCATGATGTAATCTTGTAACAGAAACTAGTTGTTGGACACGATGCAATCTTGTAGCAGAAACGTGTTCTTTGAACACGATGTAATCTTGTAACAGAAACTAGTTGTTGGACACGATGTAATCTTGTAGCAGAAACGTGTTCTTTGAACACGATGTAATCTTGTAACAGAAACTAGTTGTTGGACACGATGGAATCTTGTAGCAGAAACGTGTTCTTTTAACACGATGTAATCTTGTAACAGAAACTAGTTGTTGGACATGATGGAATCTTGCAACAGAAACGTGCTCTATGTTATGGCATGATGGAATCTTGTAATTTATTTTTTTTAAATAGTGTAACCATAGAGGAAGCATGAAAGAGAAACACCTTCTTGACATCTCATATGTCGTTAATTGTAGGTGCTCATTTAAATTACAATGGCTTCATATATACAA
Source organism: Radix auricularia (assembly GCA_002072015.1). Classification (NCBI taxonomy): domain Eukaryota; kingdom Metazoa; phylum Mollusca; class Gastropoda; family Lymnaeidae; genus Radix; species Radix auricularia. The sequence goes on along the minus strand of MUZC01000284.1, from coordinate 405,318 downwards.
TTGAATCCTCAAAGAAGATTTGGACTTTTTTAAATTTAATTTTTTTTTTTTAAAACTCAGTGGATTTTTTGCCTTCCTGTGAACATTGCTGTACTGATAATGATAACATGAGAATTAAGAGAGCTTTCAGTCAGTTTTTAGGTTATCTAACATTATCACGAGCAATTTTCTATGACCTTGACACAGCTCGCCCAAAGAAGAGCTCAGCCTTTTCCTGAATATTAAACAAGAGCAAAAAACTTCACCCGGAAATAAAAAATCACGAGTCATGTGATCCTGCAGAAAGAAAGAGAGCGGTTTAAGGGGAGGGAGGGGGAAGCCTGGGATTGATTATTGATTGACTGCTAAAAGAATGACGTCATTAATCTTAAAACTCATATCAAGCAGTCAAAGCTGTGATCTCATTGTATTCAAGAGGGTGTGTGTGTGTTTGTGTATGTTTATGTGGGTCGTTTACTCTCTTGTTTCCTGCGTCCCCTCTTTTGTCCTCCCATATTGTGTTTAAGTCCTTTGAGGGCTTTGGTTTGCTCGAACGCCCCCAGCCACATACGCCTATCCAGTGTCTTTTTACCTGCCTGGAGTTTTCGCTCCCTTATGTAATATGCGTGTACATTATAGAGGTCAACGGTCGGTCTGCCCTGTCTATGGGGTTAGGTTGTACGCCAATATAAACTTGTTTTTAGAAGTTCTTTTTGTGCTTTCTCCATAGGAATTTCTTCATTACTGTTAGAAAAGCGAGGGAAGCTGTCTTGTGTAAGGAGGTGGTAGTGAACAAAGAACTGTAACTTTATCAATGATAAAAAAAAAACCCAGAAAGCAGCCATCAATGATATGGAAATTACCAACCTCTAAACGTTTGGTTATTTTTACAAGATGTTTGTATGAATATCTAAACTACGCGATCACACAACAAGATAAATCAAAGCAGAACAATCAGTGATCTTTACTTTTTTCCTCTGGATGTTAAAATTCTATAAATTCAATTTCTTATTGACTCTTTTCCCAGATGAAATTGAGATTTCTATCATTTTAATTTAATTTCTCTTTCTATCCGTGCTCAACAAGCCGAAAGATCGTGTATTTTTTTAAAGCGTATCCCCAAGCATTTTATCAAAGACAAAATAAAATCTTCATTCACTCATTTATCTTAATGTATTTTCTATTTCCGTTAAAACATGGTTTTTATTCTCTCACAATAAAAATTTGCCTCAAGCTGATCTTAATTTAAAACTATTTATGAATGCATATGAACTCGTAAATTTAAACTTATTTCCATTAAAATTTTTTTTTCCCTGAAGTCTTAACGATTAAATCTTAAATAATATTTTTATTTGGTTTGGGGGGGGGGGGGGGG
>MUZC01000284.1:390320-403938 GCA_002072015.1 Radix auricularia | reverse complement strand
AGGGGTGCGGTGTTATAATTATTGCCTAACATTTTAATGTCCATTGAATGAATTATTTGAAAGAGACCAAATTTTAATTAAAGAAGTCATAAATATCTCGATTTGTTACATTTTTAAGCGTATGAAAGAGATTTAGTGCATCCTTACAAATAAATGGGAAATTGTTGAGCAATTTTATTTGGGTAAACGTCTTTAGACAATAAAAATTGCAATTATTTCTCGTATTAGTCACCATTTTAACAATGTTTATTTCTCGTTTGAAGGTATATCGAGGGAGACTTCCACCATCTAAAGCATTCCAAAATCGGGCGCCCTTTACCCCGTCAGTTTTCAGTTGGCGGCGCCCTCCCCGGGCGTGTGCTCCTCGATGACCCACAATACAGGTTCTCCTCCCTGGACGAGCGCATGTCCAGTCTATTCCCTTCTGTGATGGGCCATGATGCACAAAGGCCTTACCGCGACCTCCATCAGTTTCGTGACATCCACCAAGCAGCCCCGACCCAGCAAATGCTGCAGCAGCAGCAGCAACAACAACAACAAGCAACTTCTCGAAAAACGAGCGTCGAGAGGGAAAACTCCCGAAGGACCAGCGTAGAAAGAGAAAACGCTCGCAGAACGAGCGTCGAGCGAGAGGCCTCTAGTCGGAGGAGTATAGACCGAGAGAGCTCTCCCAAACACAACCGGGACGCGTTTCTGTCACAGGAACAGTTAAAACCTGGCAGGGACAGGAGGGAGTCTCCGTCCCCAACATACAGGCCACCGAGGGGGTTGAAAAACTCACCGTCACCAACATTCAAATTTGTCAAGGACACGAGCAAAAACTCCCCTTCTCCTCCGTTTAGGCCTATAGGTGACGGCTCGCCCAACTGCTCGTCCTTAAGCCTCCGTGACGCCGTGGTCAAGAGTTCTCCACCCTCACCGTTCAGACCCATCAGCGACCCAATAGCCGTGGGCAGCTCGCCTTCGCCGACCCACAAACCCGTGAGAACTCAGGTCTCCGTGGAAGTCCACCATCAGCAACACGCACTGCAGGCCTGTGGGGGTCACGCGCCAGAAGAGCAGTATCAGGCGTTGGTTCGGCGCTTAGAGCGGGCCAGGTCGCACGCAGAATCGTACGCCGCGCCTAAAAGCGCCGCGGTTTCACGCGCTAAGGCCCAGCACAAAACCGTCTACTCCCACAGTCTTGAGTCTGCCAACCCTTCCAGGCAGAACTATTATCGTAACAGCAGAAAAGTGAAAAGTCACGGGGATGACCTCGAGGATTACGACGTGTTAAAAATTACTGAGTTTTCCAAAGGGCCGTTTTATAACGCTGACTATGACGTCATAGCCGAACTTGGATCTCCCGGATCGAAAGTCCGATACAATGACACCGGAAGTCTAGAACAACTCAACGAAGGGGATTATGGGGCTGGCCTTGACCCCGATGACCTCACAATGGTGGAGGATAAAAAAGACCAGGATCACTCGGAGGGAACTGAGGACAGCGCGGAAACGATTAATGGAAACCGGAAATACCGAGCGCTCTGGCGTCTGAGGGCGACACTGGAGGAAGAAGAGGAGTGCAGCGACACTGTCCGAATGGAGGATATGACGTCACCGGATGACTCTCCCGACATGGAGCACGTAACGCCCAACACGACGTCTTTTGAATCCAATGCCCAGAGTGACCCCTGTCCGAGTGACCACAGGGACAGCGGCATTCAGTTCGAGAGCACAACCCCCTCGGCCAGGCCCGGCAACCATGCCAACTTCCTGCACCCCAACTACGAGAACCGGCGACAGAATTACAGGAACGTCCTCAACAACCGGTTCCAGCGTAACAACCAGTCGACCAGCGTCGAGAACAGCTTCGACAGCGTCGAGACGGACGGCGACGTGTCCGACACCTCGAGGTACGAGGTCACCACGACCTCTTTTGAGTCGTCCACTACGACCACAACCGAGAACACGGACAGCACCACGGAGAGCCAGGCCAGCAAGCTGAGGCAGATGAAAGCCGACAGCGGCTACAAGTCCCTGGAGACGCAGCAGCAGAACTCGAAAGAGTGCGGCGAACACGAGACGGCGAAGTGGGACGTGAGAATGAGCGTGGACTGCTGCGAGGGGATTTCGGCTCGCCGCGACAGCAAAGCGAGCGTTGACAACGTCGTCAGCTTCGCCATGAGACGCAGCAGCAAAGCGGAAGTGGAGCGACTTGAGGGGATATGCCACGCATGTGGTAACAATGGGGCATCTGGGGTTGAGCCCACCGTGGCGATTTTGCACAGGGATAGAAGGAACAGTGGCACTGTCGGAAGTGCTAAGAGCGAAAGTGTATCGAAATCGTCACCGGTGTCATATTTCGATAGACGAAACGGGAAAACCGCTTCTAAGAAGCGTAGAGAGTATTCTAGAGAGAGACAAACTGTTCAGGTTTACGAGAGTATCAACGAGCCCGAGACGATCTCACGTTCTGACCTGCATTCCGGGGATAGTTTTGAAGACAGTTCGATTCCAAACAAAATTTCTGTATTCGCGCGATTTTTCAAGTCTCACTCTCGGGGACACCGAACGCGTTATCTTGTCCGAGATTACAGCATCGACGAGAAGACCAATTCCATATTTAACGAGTTCGTCAAGCAAGAGGTCACGCCGACGTCGAGGGAAGCGACAGGATCCGGAAGGCTGGGCATTAGGAGGTCACCGAGGTTACACCGGCATCGCCTGCAGCGGAAACACACCGAGCCCGCGCTTCTAAGCGAGGACCAACTGAAACGACGCGATCGTCTCGCGCCAAGCATGCGCAGCGCGAGTTTAGGGAGTGACAGCAGCGCCAGCTCCGCCAGGCGGATTTCCCCGCAGGACAGCATAGAGGAAGAGGAGGACGAGCTGGAGGTGGAGACGCTCCACTTCAAGCGCGTGGCCGCCTGGTCGTACCCCAGGGCTAAATCACAGGTGACTTTTGTACAACGACAGCTCCAGTCGCTGGCCATACACGACAGGGCGATTCCAATCATCAAGCTGCCGGAGGAAGACGTTCACGAGGGATCGTCCGTTCATTGACCACGCCTGTTTCAGTAGGATGGACATTTTTTTTTGACCGTAATGACGTGTTTACCAATTAGTCACTGAAACGATATTAGCAACACATTTTGACGATATCTTTGTAAAGATAAATGAAATGTTTTTTGAAATTTTTTTTTTTTTAATTTATTTTTTTTTTTGTAAAAAAAAAATTGCAAAATACCTGCCTGCTATGTTACATGTTTAAGTTATGACTGTTATTATTGTGGGCTTTAATTGGCTTTAAAAACTTGAATTCTTCTTGAATCATTTAGGATAAGCGAGCTTCGAATTGAGATTTTGCGCGAGAAACGTTTTTTTAAAAAAGTTCATATTAACACTGACCATAAAGGGGAGTTGTAAAAATCTTCGACCTCTTGGATATGTATGACAAACCTTTTAGCCAATCCCTACACATTATTACATTGACCTTTTCCAGCCATTTGCATTAAAACTGAAGAAACCGGGAAAGCCACCACTTTATCATCTTTTAAAACTCTAGTAAGAATACAGGACTAAACACAAACCATAGAAATACGTAGGACGCAATAATCTTCTGTACAGAAGGAGCGTCTGTAACATATAAGATAAGATACCCTTTACACCTCACCACCAAAACGCCGGGGTTGGTGAGAAGTGCCATGTGGTGCATGTTGGGAGGGGGTGTCATGAGTTTCGGAAGTACCCAGAATTTTGGTGGGCAAGATTACAAATAAATTTTTAACATTATTTGTGCCCGAGTTCGAGCATTCCGAGGATTGTTTAAGTTTAATAAAATTACAAGGGTAAAGCCCTTCAAAAAAAAATTAAAAAAATAATAATTAATAAATAGTAAATTAATAAATAAAAAATAAAAGTAAATCAATATTTTTTTTAAAAAATACAAATAAAATCCCATCTGATATTTAGTAAAACTTTAATAGATAAATCATTGGGGTGATTATTTCAACCTCAATGAATACTAATATAATGATTTTTTAAATGTTCAATATCATTTAAAAGCTCATATCCCTTAAATTCATTTGGGTTTACCTTTAGCTGATTAATACTTTTTTAAGTACCTGAATAGACACTCTGTTTCAGGAATTGCACCAACCTTAGCTGAAAATATCATATATCTACGCAATAGAGATCATAAACTTCAATAAAGTTTACGGTTCTAAAATTGCAAATTTTGTAATCTCAACAATCATCTTTTAAATTAGTAACATTCGCTGTTAATTGAAATAAATAGGTTTCATTGATGGTTTTTTAAAATAATTAATTCCTATGTTTAATTAATTTGAATGCTAGAAATCAAGAACAAAAAGAGAAAGTTTGGGTTTATTTAGTTGTTTGAATGTGAACATTGGGTTTGACATGTTAACCGAATTGTGATATTCACCTTTGTTAACTCTGTTACTTCAGAACATCTTTATGTACACTATTTATTTCTTATAAATTTATGTAATGACGTGTGAACACATGGCTGTGAAATAGACCCACGATATTTATTGTACCCGTCACGCCTCACTGTCAACAGTTTGCCTTATGTCCCCTTCCCCTCCCTTATTTCCCCCTTGCTTACCTATAGTAATAATAATGGTAATTTAAGCCTTCATGACGCACACACCTTAAAAACTTTATGTATTATATACGAAGTAAAATTTTAAAAAATGGGTTTAAAAATCTAAAATTCTATACTAATCCCATATTACCTGATCCTTAATAATTTGGGAATTTGCAATTATTTTAGAAATTATTATCATTTTTTTTAAAAAAAAAAACGTATGTATTATTATTATAGTGAGAGAAAAATATTAAGTACTTAGAATTAGAAGTAAAATTGGCATGCGAACAGGATTAAAGCTATCAGTATAAAATGATATGTCGTGCTGGATACATTAGTTTCAAATAGTAATTTATTTTTTAACCTAAATTTTCTTTAATATTTCTTATCATCTACTATGAGTTAGATATTAGCTCATTTTGGAATCGGTAAATTGGGTTTCCACAATTATTTGTTTTAGAGGAATAAGCTACAATGTTATCAATGAGTTTAGAGAAAGAAAAAAAAACGAAAAAAAACCCCAAACAAATAGAGGAGCAGATGATTAGTGATATAGAAGATGAAATTGTATTAATTTTTTTTTTAAACTAGTACCCCCCCCCCCAAAAAAAAAGGGGGGGGGAATCTCGATAAATGCACATGTTTTCTTTTAATTATTAATTTCATAACTATAACAAAGTCAAGGGTTCCCAGTGCCTTCATTCTTCTGAACCCCGAAATTTACATTAGTTTTTAAAAAAAACCTCAGCTTTACCAATCAGCAACATCAGACGCCCAAAGATAGTATCCACTCCAAGCACAATAGCATGCCAGGGTCTCACAGTTGCCTCCAGCAAACGGTCAGCTATTGTCCTCTCACTTCATGCACAACTCAGTTGTGTAAACTCTTTGTTTACTTCGGCTGAACAATTTGTGTACCATCAATGTCGTCTTAGTTTTCTAAGTCCATCTTTACAAATTCAAATATATCTTTCTAGATCAATAGTGATACTAAATGATACAGCGGCGTATCGTTAGCATTTGCCATCCTCTCCCAATGAAATAAGATGGGTTCTTTTTGGTGTTTTTTAATGCAGAATTTTAATTGGAAGGTCTTGCGACAGTCGTTGGATATAATAGACTAGTATGCTGTGCCGCGGTGGCGCCGCAGTTGTAGCTGGTCAAGTTGGAAATTTCATCACCACTGGATGGCCACCCTTTAGGGCGATACACCCCGAGAGGCAGCCAGGACAGTCTTTGAGCGTGACCTGTGTTACCAACCCCTACACGATCCCCTTAGAGAGGATCGTCTCGGGGTGTCCCTGTCGGCTATTCCCCGTTGGTGGAGAGGAAAATGTTGCCGGAGAATTTCCCGAGGGAACCATTAAGAGTGAAAACTCAGGTCCATTGATGCCATCTCAAATTTAGAATAGGAAAGTAATTATAAAAATATTTTAAAAAAATAATATTTGAAAATTTAAAAAATCGAAAAGTTTTCATTTTTGATCTAAAATTGCATGTATTTTTATTTTTAGATCTACGTCTTTCCGCAGGGCAAAGTCCTTGATGGCAATTTCAATGTTTTCTAGTATTTTATGCTCAGTAAACATTATTAGCCATTCATTAGTGTTTCATTGTTGATCGACATTAATTTATCATAAACCTAAGTTTAAAGAAGCTACTCTCACAGCTGGCATTAAATATGGCAATTATAAGTATAAGGAATATTCGAAGTAAAATAATTATATTTTAGCCAGGAAAGCTTTGAGCAAAGATAAATGTTAAATTAAATTAAATCAGCAATTCATTAGCTTAAATTGTCCAGGTTCAAAAAGGTACTTGTTAATCAATGTCATATTATCTTATCTTATACAATGCAGACACTCTTTCAATATATAATTGTATTGCGTCCAAACAATATCCATGGTTTATATCTAGTCTAGTGACATCTGCAGTCTTTCAACTTTAACCTAAATAAAATCATTTCAGTAATATCGCAATCAGTTACAGTATTTATTTCATTGAATACTTGAAGGCTCAATAAATTCTATTTTCTGATTTTAAATCTCTGCATAGCGCACAACTTGAACTTTAAACAATTTTTGTTTTCACCTCTTTAAATGATGTTTTCAGATTACTGTATCGTGCTTTTCATGAAGATGTACAAGTTAAAAAATATTGCGAAAAGCCAAATACTGTGTTTTTTTTTTCAAGAATATAATAATGTAAAACATTCTAGTACGATATTATTGTCACATGTTTTGCTCCTCCACACGTAATGATCCATTTTTCTCAATAGTTAAATCTCTTCGAAGTCTGTTTTCAATGAATTTCGTTTGCAAACATTCTTTTTGGCGGCTAAAAAAATTCGACTAGGGATATTTGCCACTCCTGCCCCTCGCTACGCCACGACGAGGTGTGATAGTCACATCTAGACGTAGTGTGATAGTCACATCTAGACGTAGTGTGATAGTCACATCTAGACGTAGTGGGATAGTCACATCTAGACGTAGTGTGAGTCACATCTAGACGTGGTGTGATGGTCACATCTAGACGTGGTGTGATGTTCTCATCTAGACGTGGTGTGATGGTCACATCTAGACATGGTGTGATGGTCACATCTTGACGTGGTGTGATGTTCTCATCTAGATGTGGTGTGATGGTCACATCTAGACGTGGTGTGATGGTCACATCTAGACCTGGTGTGATCAGTGATAGTCACATCTAGACGTGGTGTTATCAGTGATAGTCACATCTAGACGTGGTGTTATCAGTGATAGTCACATCTAGACGTGGTGTGATCAGTGATAGTCACATCTAGACGTGGTGTGATCAGTGATAGTCACATCTAGACGTGGTGTGATAGTCACATCTAGACGTGGTGTGATCAGGGATAGTCACATCTAGACGTGGTGTGATTAAAAAAAAGAAAAGAAGAAAAAAAATTGCATGTGGCCAAGGTCACGTAATATAAAACACAAATTTATAACTATTTCTACCCCGCCCCCCCCCCCACTCCAAACGCTGCCATTACCTGATTGCTAAAAATCAGTTTACACATAAAATGCTATTATCTGGTGTCTTGGCTTTAAAAAAAAACATTATGCAGTATATTTTGTTTATACAATTACTGGAAATTATGCATTTTAAAGAAAGAGAATTGTATCTTTATTACGAATGGTAAAAAATAAGAGTAGCATTAAAACTGTATTTTAAAAAAAAAAAATATACCAAATTTAGAATCAACCACCCCCTCCCACACTTCTTACTTATAAGCAGATACTTCATGAAGATTTGCAAAGGTCTGCTACGTTTTTTTTTAAAAAGGTACGTCACTTCCTAAGATAGAGAACTCATTCGAGATGAATTGATTTCTTTGGAGAGACGCGTTGTCATGACGATACGACGTCACGACACGGCTAGAATGGCATCTTCCTTACGAATTATAGTTATGGAAGTACATGATGCTAGATTTATTGATTTCTACCTCAAGCGTCCTGAAAATAAGTACTTCTATTATCTCAATGAAAATAAGTGCACCTCAAATGTAACATTTAAAGATATCTCTATAATAAAGGTTTCAGTAGAAATTCTAGAAAAATGACAAACTTACTTAGTCACTAAGATAAACAGTAAGTCATGAGAATCAGTTTTAGTGTAGGGGGTCTCAAAATCGGATGATGGGATGTGCCATTTTATCACCAAATAGATGTGTCAAGGGATGCATCCCTCCAACCCCTTCTAACAATTAAACTTTGTTGTGTAATTTTATTACAGCCAATATTTAAATAATGGTTTATTAACTACAATTTTATTTACTTGCTTAAATATGATTTTCTTTTAAGAAGTATGTGAAACCAGATTAACAATAAAATGTATTGTGTATCAGAACTAACTGTCTGAATTTCACGAATAGTACACTATTGTAAGCTTACTGACTGGCAACAAAAATACACTTGCTAGGCAGCATGGGGCCCAAGGGCCAGGTGTTTGAGACCCCTGGTGCAGTATATAGTAATGTAGTAGCATAATTATTTTTTTTATTGTTATTCCTAATTTTGAATTCGTTTGTATTCTTTTTATAACTGGCACCACTTACTAAGTAATAATATAAATCTTTTGTTGAAACTATAATTTATAAAGCAAAATACCATTCCCCATTTTTTTAAAAAAGAAACATTTATCAATTAAGAGTTATGCTTCAACTTTTACAGATCCACTATTTTGAATCTTGACTTTACACAAACAAACTGAATCTAGGAAAGATCAAGGTTTATATTTGAAAAAACTATTAAATTTGCAACCAATAAGTTTTGTCATTTCCACCTCTGAACATTTACGAAAATAACCAACAATATAATCAAATAATGTATTTGTATTAGACTCATGAAAATTACTGCAGGATAAAAGATTTTTTGAAGAAATATGTTTAAAAGACCACACTTAAGAGTTTAATACAGAAAATATATTCATTGAACATATTCTGAAACCGTTAAAAATGATATGAATGGAAGAAATAAAAGAACTCTCTCATCAAGATATATGTCATGAGCATGTGATTTACTAAATTAATATTTTTCAACTGAACCTAGTTTTGATCCATTTAAACCAATAAGTCAATAAGTGATAAGACAGACAACAGACACTTAATTTACACATAACAATAGACTCACAAATTATTTTATATTAGCGGGTCATTGTTATTGTCAATACAAATCTTATTAATTATTATCATTCACTTGTAAGCATGGCAGGCTGCTAGAGTAGTTCTAATCAGATCAGGTTTCTTAAGATGAAAAAAAAATTAGTAAAAACATTCCAACTTGTCTTTGATGGACCTTTAAACTTTAGGATTCCCTTCTAGAAAAAAAAAACACAAAAAAAAACATTCTGCTAATTTTTAATTGATAATTCTTCTTTTGATTGAATTGTATATGGTTTTTTAGTCAAATAAAACAAAATGTTTAGAAGTATAGAATATTTATTCAATGCACTCATCGTTTTGATGAAATATCATTCATATATTGACTATGTTATAAAAATGAAATTGTTTAGACATGTATTATAAATTTTGTGCTTAAATGTGTGCTATTTTCTCCCTTTACAAGAAATTTACTCATTGATTCTTCACAGCTGCTTTTCATAAAAACCATGAAAACCATATCTGATTAATACAATAGTGGATTGTGTACATTGTTGGAAGATTCACAATATGATACAAATATGAAGTAGAAAATGAAACACTATACAAAATACTTTACTCTAATACAAAATAGGAATGTCAATATTTTAAAACTAATGGTTGACATAGTACAACTGTTTTGAATTTGGAATCATTGAACTTATAATTAGGATGTAACTTCATAAGCTAATTAAAGACAGTCTGTAGCCTTAAATTGTCTTTGAAAGGTCCTTTGGTTATATTTTTTTTTATGATTTCCCTTTTTGAAATTAAAATTTTCATTTAAGGTGGATTGGTCTTTTGAATTTATGCATCTCATTTCAAAGGATAAAGAGCCAAAAGTTAAAGTAGTTAATCATTATTTTTTGTTCATTAATTTTTTTCTGGAACACAATGTCTACAAATACTTAACATTTGAATAATGTCTAATATTAATAATTACAGCTGCAACCAACAAATTATAGATAGGCATTTGAAAAAAAATGTATTACTGTAATCCTTACATAGTTCATTTCATTATCAGTCAGTTAGTTTGATATTATTTAAACCCCATCAGTTAGCAGAAGTTTCTTACATTTTTCTAAATAGTCAGCAGTGGTCAGTCCCCTTGCAATTCTATTAAAATACAAGATTTCATTCACATAAGTCTTCAAATTGGAAAAACGATTTGAAAAGGATCAAATTATTTATTATTTTTACTGATAGCATTCAACTTATCTTTCAAGGCTGACTCAATTCTAACTTTGAAATAAATCACAAAGATAATTTAATACGACCCTCAGAAAGACACAGGGATAAAAGACACTTTTCTAGTTCCATAGGCTGTGAACAACCACATACAAATTTTCATTCTTCCCATCTGGAATTGGGACATGGAATGGGTTGCCTGATCAATCCAAGACAACCAAAACTCTATTAACATTTAAAACTCGAATAAAAATGCAAGACGCGACATAAATCATGGATAAGCGTAGAATGCAATAATCTTATGACTAGAAGGAGCGTCTGTAACAGATAGATAAGATAAAAACTATTTCCTTGTACATGTATCCTTGCAAGGATAAAACAAGTGTGAAAAGTAATGCATCTTGCTTGTGTACAGGCAGCCATTATTATTGTCATTCTTGACTCTAATAGTTTCCTAACCCTTTTGAGAATAGTAAATACTTACAGATTTATCTCATTGTGGTGATAAGACCTTTTATAATTCACTGAGGTAACGATGATATTTAACTTCACACTACTACAGTTAGGTTTAGGAAACAATGGGAAATCTGAGTGACACAATCAAAAGCCATTGTGGGCCATGTTGATAGACAGAACATGTAAAATATTCTCTGCGATTGCATTTTATTACTTCTCTTTAACATAGAAATCTATTAACTTCCCTTTTGTTTTGAATAGGATAATTAGGGGATATACTTATACTACGTCAAAGTGTTGAATAAATCCTGCTTTTTTTTCTGTGAATAACCCACATGGGTCCAGTTTAAAATATAAAAACTAGAATTTTAGCGATTAAATTATAAAACTGTAGCAACCTTTGTGTGGGCCACATATTTACTTTAAAATGATGTACAAGACATTAAACAACCCTGTTCTAAAAAGCTTCAATGTTTTTAATTCAAACCAAAAAACATGTTTTAAATAACTTTTTTTTCATCTTGAGATTATAAATATTTATATTACAAATAAATATATATATTTATATTTTAAAAAATATCTATATTATGTATCTAAATTACATGTGTGTTCAACATTGCATTACTTTCATGTTATATACATTTGTTGTAAAATTTTATTCTACATTTACTCTTAATTGGTGTGCAACATCTGACCACAATCCACAACTGTTTTCCCATTTTCTCCTTGGCTTGACCAAATAAACCCACATTTTTAAAGTCTTTCTCATATTTCTGGACTATTTCTTTGTCTTTGTTAAATTTCTCTTGCTGTTTTGAATATTTTTACTCGATTATCGTACATTTTAGTAAATATATTAATATTACCATTAGGCATTTTCTATGGCCGATTAAGGGGCCCCCAAACTTTTTTATATTTTACAATAAAACTGTGCAAATGTTTGCACGAACCTTTGAAAATATAATAATTTAAATAAATCTTATCTATTAAACTATTTAAACTGATCGCTATTCAGACCCAATAGTCTTAATAATCGAAAAACTTGATTTGAATGGCACACTAAGAGCACATATTATAAATAATTGTTTATATTTTTAAAATTTACTAATAGCTCTGGTGGCCGTGTGGTAGAGTATAGGCTTGTGGTGCAAGCAATCTCGGGATCGATATCCATTGGTGGAGTATTTTTTTCAAAATTTTTCTTTTCAAACTCCATTTTAACATACCGGCGAACGTCTCAAACAGTTGTTTCTTCGTTTTCGTTTTCATGATTAATATTTAGTTACTGTCTTATAGTAGCTGCTAGCAATCATTTTATTTAAAAGGACACTTGTTGGATAGGCAGTGGCGTCGCTAGGGGGATGTGGTGGGGGCGGGCAGCCCCAGGTGACACCATCAGGGGGGTGACACCAGACTGTAAAACTCTATATATTACCTTTATTTGGCACTGGAAAACTCAGAGGAGTTCTATGGGTTAAATCATGACGGGGTGACGCCATGAGCTACCGCCCCGGGTGACGCCATGAGCTACCGCCCCGGGTGACACCATGAGCTACCACCCCGGGTGACACCAACCCTAGTGACACCTCTGTGGATAGGGCGCTCGTTTGAATGCAGCCAGGGGCCCCGTGCAGTCTTAATCCGCCCCTGGGCATTTTCTCCAGAAGAGGAATGCTGTGTATTGGTTGTTAGTAATTATTTGAAATTGGATAATAACGGTTCAAGGTCACAACAAATGAGAATGAAATAATTACACAATAAAAAAGATGTGTAACATATTGCACATTTTATTATATTAATTTATCATTAGGAAAGCTGAATATACATTCCTCCTTTATATACCCAACCAAAGTAATGAGGTTTAACAATACCTAATAAGTATTAACGTTTTATACAGTATATGACAAAACTACAAATGATAACTAAAATAATGTAATAAATGCTCTTGAAGTAAGAAAGTCACGAATCACAACAAAATTTTATATTTTTCCGAGCGAGGAACGCGATTAATTACTACACGACCATCGTAACTGAGGGAGGCAAACGTCCATGGGTCAGCACTTGACCAGTCCACAGCATACACACTGTCTTCATGTTCTTCATATGTGGCAATGACTCCATCCTTTGGGGGCTCAGAATTCCTGGATGAAAATTGTTTTGTTCCATATCTCTTACAATAGCCATAAATATGCATTTGTTAAATTGGAAAGTCTAAAACAAGAATCAATATTATGACTTAGTGTCTAAGACGTGAGTCCTAGACAATTTGAAACAAAGATGCCTGGGGGCATAGGGAATGATAAGTATTACGAGTTTTAAAATTACTTTCTTAAAATTCAAGACCCCAGATGATGGGGGAAAGGGCAAAACAGTTATTGGTTTGCAGTGTTGTTTGCAATTGGTATACAGATAAATTGTTAGACAAAGACTTAGAGCTCCATGGGGAGGTCAAAGTTTTGGCTAGGAAGCATTATATATATAATAGCCCAGTGGTGTGGGTATGTTTGTAACGTAACGCTCAAGCGATGTACGACAGTCTACAGCAGTTAGTTTATGAGCGCTCAAAAATATTTAATATGATAATGACGTCATTGTTTGGTGTGCATCGGTACGCAAAATACAACCCCTATTATTATTATTGAATAAATACTTTGCGTACATTTCATAAAGTTTAATAATTCGTATTTATCAAAAAAGGACAAGTTAGTTGGTCTTTAAAG
>MUZC01000284.1:361839-381885 GCA_002072015.1 Radix auricularia | reverse complement strand
TTCTATAAACATTTACTTGAATCTTCCTGTTATCAATGATTGAAAATCATCAAAAATTATTTGCGCTCAACAATGACAAACGAACGTCTGTCTGGATTGGCATTAATTTCAGATGAACGTGATCTAGGTGAGAACGTTGACTTTGAATCAACGATAAATCGTTTCGCTCCACGTAGAAAGGAATTTAAATATGGCTCAGGGCTCTATATAAATTCGCATAAACTAAGTTTCTTTCTTAGATCAATAAATATACTACTGAAATAAATATACGTTACTATTTTGAAAACATATCTGTTTATATTGTTTCTTCTGTTTGACTTGTTTGTTAATTTGGAAATTTTACTAAATTAGTAGGCTAATAATTAGTATTGAAAACGGCTGCGGATATTAACGATTAATTTCTCGACTAATCCTTAAAAATTTTAAGGACTAAATTATTTTTAACCATTAATCGACCCATCACTTAAAAATAATTTGAAGTCAAATATTCAACAAAAATTTTTTTTTAAAAATGCGGCTGTTAATAATTTCTTGAAGATTACACGAACATTTTGGTAATGGCAGTAAAGGAGTTTGACTCTGAAACAGAAATGACGACAGCTCTTCTGATCAATTACTGCGTTAGAAAATGGAGATGGAAGTTCTTGAATCCATTAATCCTGTACAATGGTGGAAAATTAATGAACACCGATATCCGATAAGGTCATTCCTTGCCAAGACCGTTTTGAGCATACCAGTTTAAGTTTTCTCAGTTCCATGTGAATGATTATTCAGCTCGGCTGGTTATATTGTAAATTAGATCCGCTCATCACTTGAACCAATTAATGTTAACACGCTTGTCTTTTTGCGTAGTTGGTGAAAAGTAGATATATAAAGGAGACATGCCAGTGTTATTTAGATTTTCAACAAGAACGTGAAATGAGTGTTACTTTTGATATCATAAATTAAAATTGTTGGCTTTAATCGAAATTAACGATTAATTAATCGTTAATTTTTCAAAAGTTAACAATTAAATTTAAATTAATCGTTAACAGCCCTAGTATTTACCCAATGCTCTGATATTAGTAAAATTTTGTGGCGCCCCCTAAAATTCTCCTGGCCCCCCCACGCAGACAAAGCTAAATCCGCCACTGTCGATGATGTGGAAATGGACCTACACCGGCTGGGGGTTTGAGCATGGAGAAAGAAAGCCATCAATCAATCTGAATGGAAGGATGTGGTGAAGCAGGCCAGGGCCCTACATGGGCTGTAGCGCCACAGATGATGATGATGATGGCTAATACAAAATGAAAAGAATTAAATGTTGATAGTTCATTTAACATAAAGTAAACTGCTTATAGTTAACATTAATCTAATAAAAGCTAAAATAGTATTACTTTCTTTCTATTTGTAGTCCCTAAATAATGGTCATACTTTTATTAAAACAAGTAGAAAGAAGTGATGCATCAAATGTTGATGAACTGATATTCCAAATCTCTCCTTCACGATGCAAGAAAACAGTCTTGTTTATGACATTGTTTTCATCGTCAAAGTCTATGTAATGAACCTAGTTAGTATAAGATAAGATAATAAATATGAATCAATTACAATTTATAAACTACCTTAATAATGAGAAATAACTAAATTTAATACATTTCAGTTTTTTTAACCTTATTTAGTTAATATTTATATCTAATCAAAATCTTTACCCTTTTGGATACATTTCATTTTCTGCATTAATTAGTAATTAGTGTTCTTTCTGATGAGTCTGCTGTTTTATTTCACTAAATTAACTGTACTATTGATCTTTCACTTTTGCATTGAAAAGTTGTTTTTCAAAAAACATGTATACACATTTGAAATTCACCAGCTCCAAAATTGGTTATGACGCTGTAGACTTTTGATTAAAAGATGAGAAAATGAATATTCTGATCTTAAATTCTTTTAATTTATTTTATTAATTTTAATTTTTAATAAATCTGAATTCAGAAATCCCATCCAATAGTCTTATATGATTATTTGGTCAACTGTATGCTTGTAATTTTTCTGGAATATTTGCTGTTTAAAACCAGGTGCACATCTGGCACAGGACAAAGTGGTACTGTCAAAACAGTCCCTGAGCTTAAGTGTTCTGCACAAAGAGGCTAGAAAAATAATTAACACTCCCTTCTACTGTCAAAAAGGTTTAAAACCTTTTTTAGATTTGATCACCCAAAAATGCAATAATCTTTAAGGAAAACTGATAACTCAAATGAAATTAGCAAACAATCTTTCAAAAACATTAAATGAAATCAAATTTTATAGGACATCAGTCTAATAATAAATTTACACAGTGTTTAGGAAAATAGTAAACAACAGATTTGTTATACTCCTTGCTAAACCATAACTATTCAGTGCTTTGAGACTCTTAAATGATGCAGCTTTCTGAAGCCCTTATGTTTTGCAGTCCATATCAATAGGACCATTTCATCTAAGCAGACTTATTACGGCTGATTTTTTAAAGCCTGAATTGTCAGAGCCAAGTGTCAGGATGAATTTTTGGGGGTTATTAGGTGAGCCATTATCAAATTTCTGGCCTTCATCTAATAAGAATAATAACTCTTTCTAACCTGATTTTCCGCTCGTAATGATTGTGTTCCAACAAGGAATCTGATGTTGTCTGTTTCAGCTTCTTGAGCACAAAGAGATCTGGCCTAATGAAAAATGTTTTATTTATTAACAATAATAGCAAAGATATTCATAGATGTTCAATGAACATATCATTAGCAAACAGTCTATGTGAAACCAAAATATGCCATCAAATCAAATACATCTACTTGCTTACTATTGCTCCTTGGTTTAAGTTTTCCTCCATTTTCATTTTGACTCTCATGTTACTTTGTCTGAAATCTTACTAATTACAAATACTTAAATTTTACAACAATAATAATTATTGATCAACCTTAAATATCATTTATAATAATAATTTAAAAATTTAAGTATATAAGCTGCATCCTTTAATTCAGATGTCAACATCAAATGTCAAGCTCGCTGTACGAATATTTTTGGTCTGAAAAGTCTTGACTGGTGTGCAATGGTTTCCAGCCCAAGAAAGAATATTAGAAAATATTTTTATGGTCTGCAAAATTAGGTGCAAATCAAATTCTGTAACAGCTTTAATGAACAAAAGGCTACCCAAGAGCGGTTTTTGCTCAGATCAGATTAGGTATATAGATATCTATATAAATTGATAAGTGATTGGATGCTAGTTATTACAATAGCCCAAAACATTCAGTTGCTCATTTTAGATTGATGCAAAAGAATATGAAGTAGTGTAGATCTAAGATTTTACATCACTTACGCCTGCGATGGCAAATTTGATATCAATCAAGAGTCTCTTGGTAAATTCACAATCCTTTACAAAAATTTTTTATCTAGCCTTTAAAATGGTTAAGTTAAAATTAGGTTCTGAAAATAGAGCCATTCAAAATCACTGGGAGGCTCATTGCTCATTTTCTTAACCATGTGTCTTGATTTTCAGAGATAATGTGACTTTGATCAAAAATAATATGAGAACGCACTTCAAGACAACACATCAAAAAAAAGTTAAAAATGTTAAATGCATAGCAGAAGCTACAGAAGGTAGAAGTATTGATTGAAGAGGCATTACAGTAGACTGTAGACACTTTTCATATTGTAGCGCAGGATATCACAAAATCAGTTTGATGACCATTTAGTGAATAAATGAAGGAGAGTTCCTGAAAAACTACATTCATGAAAGTATATGATGCATTATATTTAGACAAAATGTAGGTGTTTGCAAATATAAGTCTTCACAGATATACTAATAAAGTAGCTGAACAGATATTTGCAATGCCAATTGTTGCAAAAACATAGCTGACTGAAAGACTTTGCTGCATCCTCCCTTGCTATTGACTATTGATGAACCTAATGACATGACTGACAATGCACAGCTTGCATCTTCAATCCTGGAGAAGAAATATTGGACACGTATGGACCAAAGACAGGATAAGTCATTTTAGGCAATGTATGTCAAAATAATCCCGCCTTCTGTAAACTTATTTGACTTACAACAAAAGTGGCACTAGTGATCTGAACTGGTTAATTATCAGTGTAGAAAACATCAAGAGTCATTGTGGGTTAAAGACCTCAAATTGAAAGGTCTAATGACTATACTATAATCAATTCAGCAATTTAAAATAACTTTAATAATCATGCATGTTAATTTCAGTCTTTTCTTGAAGAAAAAAGTATCAGAATTAAATGAATGACACACTTTTTCAGTTTAAAAAGTGGAAATATGAATTTTGAATTCATGTCTGGCTCAACCACTCATCTCAAGCTTAGGCTTAAACAACTTAATGAGCTTCACAAGAATCAGAAAGGTAAAACTGCTCTTTTAATTTAAATAGTTGTAAAATTAAAATAACCTATATATAATTCTCCTCATTTTTCAACCATGTGTCACGTGAAACATCTGTTATCAAAGGAATCCGGTTGCTTCTTAGGGTCAACTGAAGGCCAATGTCCAGGCTAGTAGTGTGTGTGGTCACGAGTTGAGAGAACGCGGGAGGTTATGCAAGCTGAGTAGTTGGAAAGAAGAACAAGTGAAGTGAGTTGAGAAGTCAGAGGATAGAGTTCAGGCTAGTTAATTTTAAAAGGACTTTGTTGTATATTGTGACATAAGGGTATATATTTGATATTTCATCATCAAAGAGTATTTTCCCTGACTTTTATTCGTGCAACAATTAGTGTGTGAGAGATGATACTATTTCAAAAGCCCTCAAACACACTCAAAATGGGTCAGTCACAAGGAAGTGACACCATGCTGGACGCCAAGCCAGCTGTCAAGCCCCACCAACCAATCAGCTGGCAAGATAAGGAATTGCAGAGGATTGGGGGGGGGGGGGGGGGGGGTCATCGAGACCAACAATGACAATGCATTCAATTGAGGTCAATTACTTTGTTCTTTCAGAACAACAGAGTAGCATGTATTTTGTAGTGAAGTGGTTATTACATTCGCCTAAATTGCGGAAGGTTGTAGGTTCAAGCCCCATATAAGACATTACTTTTTTAATTTTTAAAAAATGTTTGTATTTATGCCCGTTTATTTCCCACTTTATTTTTAAACATGATTTCACAAAGCGGCTGTTCATTCGCTTTGTTCTGATTTCTTTGTGATGTAGTTGTAGTTTTTGTCTGTTCTCCCCACCCCCCTTAGCCTTAATTAATTTGCACTATTTATGAGCAAGTCTGCTGCGTATGCCACGCCACGGCCACGGGCCACATCTAGTATTATTATTATATATTTGAAGATGGAGCACTTTTAGTGAAGTCTTAAACAGAACTTAAAGTTAAGACTTAGAGCTATAACTATACTATAATTTATACTATAAATAATTAATAATAATAATTAATAATAAACTATAATTTATAATTAATTATAGGCAGTGGCTATTGAGACGCTAACGTCTTAATAGCCCACAGGCTATCGAGACGCTAGCGTCTTAATAGCCCACAGGCTATTGAGACGCAAACAAAATAAGCCAATGAAAATTAAGTATTTAAGGGTTGTCCTCGACTGACATCACGCGCCAAGTGGGGTAAGGGAAGTAGGGAAGGGTCATGCATTTGTAACTATGTGTGAGAGGGTGTTAAATATGATATAACATGTAATTTACGCGCAACTTAAATAAAAACTTCTACACAAGTATTCGATTGTCTTACAGTAAATATATATTTAAATGTAACAGTGTGTTCTTCATGTCGAATTTATTGAAAAAATACAATAGAAGCCAGTAATAGAAAATTGTAATTTTATTGTTTTCAACAATGCATGAATCATGAAGGTGCTGTCCATACATGACATCATGCGCCTGTGGGTGCGGGTAAAGAAGGGTAACGCATTAGTAACGATGTAAGACAAGGGGGTGGGGCGACGTTTAAGAAATCAAAATGCGCTACTTGAAATAACAGTTCCACTTGATTGCTCACAATTTACTTAGTTACATTTTCAATGGGTTCACGCGTATTAACGATATTAGACCTAGAGTGAAGACTTAATACACTAAATACATATTACATATTTATATGACAAAAATGTTATTTGAAACGTGGTAATTTTATTTTTATTATTTTTTTTTTTTGGGGGGGGGCAATCAGAGCTTTGTGACATCATATTGTGGAGAGGGGGGGTGTATAAGTTTTGTGACAATTGGGAAAGGACTCTAAAGGAGGGTAAAAAGCGCATGACGTCATTCATGGACGGCCAAAAAACTTATAAAATATAAAGATATAAGCAGTGAAATCACAATCCCGTTATGTATATAATATAACGGCTGAGACACCGGTGGGGGAAAGAGAAACATCTACTAATTTCAAGAAATGTGTGGACGTTTGGTCTGAATTTAAAAGTTCAGAATTTCCTTTGCATTAAAATATAAAACATTATTGCATATCAGTCTTGACTCAGTTGGTCAGTTAAAAATAGCCGTTAGAGTCTGCGCGGTTTACGTTACTAGGCTTATTTCATTTTGCAAATTACATTTGTTGTGGGTAAGTACGCATTCAGTGGAGACCCTCCCCACACCCCGTACGCATCCATTCATACGGAAAATGCCATTTTTCGAAGACCCCCCTATACCCTGCTTGCGTATGGATGGCCCCTTAGGCTAATTGGTTTGTGGCGTGGCTTATACTAAGCACTTTGACAGAAAATGTAAATGTAGTCCAATATGCTTAAATAATATATCATTTTAAAGGGGTTGTCACGAAAAACATTTTTTTTGTCTTTCTACCTTTTATAGAAGTGGCATTATGATTTTTTTCCCACTGAAAATGTCCTACAGAAATCGCAAGCAATGAATATTTTTGTAGAAGTTTTATTTAAAGTTGCGCATTTACATGTGACATCATATTTAACACCCTCTCACACACCGTCACATAAAGGCATGACCCAATCTCTTACCCCACTTGGCGCGTGATGTCAGTCAAGGATGACTACTTAATTTTCATTGGCGGTAATCCTGCAGATTTTACTCGTATATTATCTAAGACTTAAGAGCGAAATTTAATTTTCTCATGAGAACTTACGTTTTTAATTTATTAAATACATTATTATATGTTGTATTTTAGCTTTAGCAATCCGGCTATCCTGTTACAGCGCTAATTTAGGAGTCTTTTTAATTTCTAAGTTCTAAGGCATTTTTTCGCCTCTATATAATATAATACATAATCGGTCACAAAACGTCCATTTTGTTTATCTAGCAAACTGCTTGCCAGATGTTTTTTACCAATAAATAAACAAAATGGTTGCATCACGCTGAGACTATTTACTATTGAAAGTCGAAAAAATGCCTTAGAAATAAAAAAAACACTCCTAAATTAGCGCTGTAATAGCTGAAATACAACATATAATAATGCATTTAATAAATTAAAAACGCAAGTTCTCACGAGAAAATTAAATTTCACTCTAAAATAATATACGAGTAAAATCTGCAGGATTACAGATTACCTTCATTGGCTTATTTTGTTTGCGTCTCAATAGCCTGTGGGCTATTAAGACGCTAGCGTCTCGATAGCCTGTGGGCTATTAAGACGTTAGCGTCTCAATAGCCACTGCCTTAATTATAATCAATCTTTATAATAGGCCTAATTATAATTACATCATATAATAAAGGAACACTTATGACAAAAAGTAAAACACGCGTGGGAATGGCAATGTATAGAGAGTAGAACTTATTTCTTTCAAAATGGAACAAGGACAGACCTGAAATTCTAAACCATAGATGACAGGGGCTTCGTCTTCCATTATAAATTATATCAACTTTAACTTAGACTGCACAAGTTTTGATCACTAAACGTAAATATTACACCGTATCCTGTAAAATTCCTTTTTTTTTTGTTTAAAGGTTAGGAATTAATTTCAAATTAAAAGAAATCAAGTTCTAATTGCTTTAAGAATGTTTTAAAAAATTATATAATTTGATATTTTTAAATTTAAATTAAAATATATACAATCTCAGTAGTTAAATAAAATTTTGATAATATTTTCTTTCTTAAGTTTTTGAAATCTACATATTAATGAAACAAACCCTAGAATTCATGTATGTTTCATACCGGTGTTATTTTAGATTTGACCTTAACAACCATCTTAACCAATATAAACAAAGGATGGCTGTCGTGGGTTTATGTTTCCTTTGGATAAATTAAGTGCAGTGAAAAAATGTTGAATTTATTTAAACACATGAAGGTATCTCAATATATATATATATATTAAATATATCCATATTCTTACCACACACTTCTTAAACAAGTTTTTAAACAATTTCAATTCGGTGAAGAAAATTACAATACCGCTCAAAGGCTCAAAGTCAAAGTCAAAGCGGCTAAAAAAGTGCACCAGCACCATATTTTTTTTAAAAATGTTATTGGTCATATTATCATCTTATCTGTTACAGAAATATGACATATGATGACAATTATAATATAAATTATAGGAATAGTTATAGTAGTTGTTACTTATAGTCTACTATAAGTATAGTCATAACCATGCAAACCTATGTTGCAGGCTTCCTATTATTATAATTATTATAAAAGTGTTTCTTTGAGTCACAATTGAGTGCATTGTCCGTTTGTCTATCTTGTTTGGAATTTTCGACAATGGTCACTCTCTAACTATAAATTATAGTTTGTAGGCCTTAGCCCTAGGAATTTTTGGCTGTGGTTGTTGGTCGAGTTTGCTGACAACTGATTATGATTAGGGTAGATCAATCATTGCCTAAAAATTTGTCTACTTATCATGCAAAAAATGACTGTGATATCATTTGGAGGGATTAAATTAGAGTATGTTTTTTTCTGGACTTTTTTGGGGTCTCATTACTGTCAGTCTGCTTGAGTGGTACTCTTATCTTAGATATACAGACGCTCCTTCTATGCAGAAGATAATTGCGTCCACAGACCATCCGAGATGATCTGTTGGCAAGTGATGCAGCGGTCACAGGCCATGGCTATAGGGGTTCCACGCATTACCCCATCCGCCTAACTATTGTCTAGTTAGGTACCCATTCAGAGTTGGGTGACTCGGGGACTCCTCAGGCCCCGGGAACAAATCCTCCCCTTCGCATGGATTCGAACTCGTGACCATCGGTACGACAGTCAAGCGCGCTACCACTCGACCACCTTTGTTACTGTATTAATTTTACGATATGAACCATTTCTCTTCTTCTGTTTTACAAGGTTCATGATAAATATTTTGATCATTCTTTTTCCTGTGAGATTATGATGGCACAGGACTGTTGTCTATTGAATGTAACTTCAATAGCAAATTTAACTATTCAGAGTAAAGAAAATTAAATTAGAATTCTTATTTTTTGTTATCAACTTTGTAAGAAGGTGTCAACTAACCAGACAGCTCCCTTTGAATTTGAACCCCTTAGTATTATCAGTGGATGTTATCTAGCAAAATAATAATTAATATTAATTACTGTAGTTAAAAGCATGTTCCTAAAATTTTTATTCCTAAAATTTTTTTTGCAGTAATCAAACTTTTCATCAGGCATTGCTAGAGCAAATAGAGATGTGTGTTAAATATACTGTTAATTATTGTAAAGAAGCTATTTGATAAAAAAAATTTATATTGATAAATTTTAATATTGAAAATTTACTTTTATAATATTTTTTTAATGCCAAAAAAAGCAACCTTCTTTTTTTTAAAAAAATATATTTTCCAGATGTGTCCATGAGTATGGTGATGGCTAATGGTAACTGAATTATGTAACAGGAGTTAGGATGAAGACTGTTTAAAAATATAATCATTATCATGGTTAAGTTAACAGTGGATTTCATTGCAAAGGGAACTTCAGGATATGCCAAAAAGAAAAAAGATGAGACTATAACCCAGTATGTTGGTCGACTGACACATTTGTACCTTGAGAACAAAAATATTGATGACATAGTAAGTTATTTCTGATATTTAAAGGATATTGCTAGATTTTAAATTTTACATGACTTACTGATATCTGAGAGTGAAATCATCAATTATTTTTGTTTTAACTTTTTAAATCACTTTAATTATCCTTAAAAGTCAGTAACTTTTTAAGCATAACCTTTTTAAACATTCATTAAAGAAAACTATTTTGAATAAAATATTTGAATATAAAGGTACATAAACATGACATTTTAAAAATTAAATGAAAAATAATGCCTTCTTTTAAGTTACTAAAGAATTTTAATATGCCGTTAAATATATTTTGCATGTTTTTTAATTTTTGTTTTATAGGGTGACGGCCTTTCATCATGCAGAAATTTAGCAGTCTTATACCTATATGACAATCAACTTAATCGTATTCCTTGTCTTAACAACAACTGTGGTATAACTCATCTGTATTTACAAAACAACAAAATCAGCATTATAGAGAACTTGTCTGCACTCCCGCATCTCCAGAAACTGTAAATAAATAAATTATTTTTATTACAATTATTTTTTTATTCTTAGAATATTTAAGTAATACACTTCTTAAGGAAAGCATTATTGTCCATCAGAAATTGATAAAAAGTTATTTACTTTAAAGTTTTTACAGAGTAATGAATCTGATATTAACAAATTATTTTTGTCAGTTATATTGGAGGAAACTTGCTCAGAGTCCTAGAAGGCCTAGAAAATTTACAGAAATTACAAGAGTTGCACATAGAGCATCAACATTTGCCCCTGGGTGAACAATTGCTCTTTGATCCGCGTAGTCTTAAGGCACTAGAGGTAAGTTTATAGGAAATTATATAATTTGATTTTTATTCTAATTTTACATCATCATCATCATCAGTGGCGCTACAGCCCATGTAGAGCCCTGGCCTGCTCCACTTCATCCTTCCATTCGGATCGATTGATGGCTTTCCTTCTCCATGCTCAAATCCCCAGCTGGTGTAGGTCCATTTCCACATCATCCATCCACTTCAGTCTTGGGCAACCAGTAAGTCGTCTGCCCCCTGGTTTCTGTCTGTAAATAATGTTTCGTGCTCTACATTCTGGCATTCTTTCAACATGTCCAGCCAAGCGTAGTCTTCCTTTTTTGATACTTGTGACTATAGGTGGGTCTTTGTACAGATGGTATAGTTCTTGGTTTGTACAAATTGTCCAGATATCATTTTCTATCACGGGGCCATAAATTGTCCAGAGGATTTTCCTCTCCCAAAAGTTGAGCAGATAATCTGCCATTCTGATCAGGGTCCAAGTCTCACTAGCGTACATTACTACTGGCCTTATAATAGGGGTGTATATTATTTTCTTAGTTCCCTTTGAGAGATTTTTGCTTCTTAGAAGTTTTCATAAGCTGAAGTAGGAGCAGTTAGCTGCTATTAATCTTTCACCTCCGAAATTATCTCATTTTGTTCGTTTATAGTTGCTCCTAGATATTTGAAAGTAGCAACTCTCTCAAATTTGTTTTTGTTTATAATGATGTTATCATCAGTATCTGTGTTTCGCGACATAATCATGTATTTTGTCTTTGGTTCATTTATAATGAGAACAGCCCCGGCAAAGGCATTTTCAAGTTCCTTGAAAGCTTTAACTATCATATTACGGATTCTACCCAGTAGCGCTATATTGTCTGCATATGCCAGATACTGAATGGTTGGTTATACAAGGTTCCTGATGGTCTTTGTTCTGTTATGATTCTGGTGGAACTGACAGGTATGTTTTCAATGATTTTCTCTTGTGGGATGTTGAATAGCATACCTGATAGTGAATCACCTTGTCTGAGACAAAGGTCAACTGTGAACCCCATTGAGTAATCTCCCTGTAACTTGACTCAACTTTTGGAGTTGGCCATTGTCATATAAATAGCCGAGTTAGTTTGTTTGGGACTCCAAGTTCCTGTAATGCGTTGTAAAGGTAATTCCTATTTATGCTATCATATGCATTTTTGTAGTCGACATATAGTAACTGTATGTCAATGCTATATGCATAGCATTTCTCCAGGAGACATCTTATAGTAAAAATATGAACTGTAGTTTATCTATTGTGTAAGAATCCACATTGATAATCCCCTGGTATCAATTCACTAAACTTTTCAAGTTTTCTTGCTATGAGTTTTGTGAGGATTTTATATATTACATTAAGAAGTGATATTCCTCTATAGTTTGAGCAGGTTAACTTAGATCCTTTTTTGTGAATAGGGATTATGAGCGCTTTTTTTCCTCCTGCCAGATTCTTGATATAAGTTCATGTATGTGGTTTGGTACTTGCATGTTTTATCAATTCTGCCAAGCTGTGGTCTATTCATGGTGCTTTGTTATTTTTTCATGGTGGATATTAATTCTTTTATTTCATTCAGTGTTGGTTGGTTTACCAGAGGGTCCGGTCCTCCTTGTGGTGGGGTGTAATCCGCATTGGTAATTCCATCTGGTCCATTTAAGTTTTGTGCCCATCTCTTTAATACCCTACTGCTATTCTAATTTTACAGGCAACTGTAAAAAAAATTTCAAACAGCTTTAAATATTTATTTTACAAAAGCAATTTAATCAAGTCTTGAGAATGACAAAATTATTTTTTTGCTAGTTTGTGATTAAAAGAAATAGTTTGTGTGTGTGTGGGGGGGGCGGAGGCAGTATAGTGTTTAGGAAGAGTCCTGACTTCAATTTATGATTCACTGATTCTGAATCTGCTAGTTTAGACATTATTTGTCTACTTATCAAAGAACACCTTCAGTCTTGAAAGTCCTTTACATGTTTAGAGCCAGACAAACAATAGAATTGTTATATCAAAACTGATTATCCCTTAATATTAGAGTTGGAAATGTTAGTCAAAACTACTGAAAACCCCCAACCTAAAGGATTTTATGCTTATCTTTGCTTCTTTAAGTTTATTCTCTGCTGTTTGGGATATTCAATCAAGTCAAAATTGTTCACAAGTGCTGAATATTAAAAGATATATATATATTTGCAAATATGCTAGAGTTGGATTGTAGAGAATTGAATCACTGGTCCTGAAAGATGATATTTATAACCTATGGAGCTTTGCAATGTTTCTTAATAATTTAATTTTTGAACTTATATTGAATGCTCAGATTTCTAACACTAACAAGGCTTATTCATGCTGGCTGAAAAGACATTTAAACAAATTCAACCAACTATATATGCTCTTTGATTTTAGCATAGTGAGAATGACATTAACGTTTTGGCAAAAACTGTCACTCACTGTTAAGAAATGAAAAATTTTTATTGGACTGTTTTATTTGTTAAGGGGCCGTCTATAAATGACGACACACGATTTTGGACAATTTTTACCCCCCCCCCCCCCTTTTGAAAGCCGTATTTTCTATTTGAAAATGAGCATGTTTCAATTTTTTTTTTGTCATTTTGTAATATGTATTAGTGTGAGGTTCGTAGCACCCGTGAAACCATGTAAAGTTCATAAAAATAATTGTCATAAATAGAATATTTAAGTGAGACTTTTATTTTAAGTAGAATCTTGCCACCACGTCACAATTCTTAAACTCTTCCTCCCCCTCATCACACATCGCCACAAATGTGTGGACCCCCCCCTCCCATCCTTGGTACAGGACGTTATTTATGGATGGCATAAATAATAATAGTGCATTGGCCACGTATCACTATAAAATGAATGTTAATCCTTCTTTAACCATTCCATTAAGAAGATTAAAATAAAATTTGTGAAGGGATTTTCTAAAGACTAAATAAATACTGCTAATTTTTGTGTTAATTAAATGGAAAAGACGTAAACAAGGTAAGGGTTAGCCTGACCGGACGTAACAAAACAGCGAACGTTTCGGCAAAGAGCCTTTATCAACGAACATACAATACACAAATAAAACGAAAATAAAAATAAAAAATGAAGGAACTTAGCTGCGGTGAAATCCAAAGTATCCAAAAAAGTGAAACTGAGAGATGACAGAGCGAATTTATATAGGAAAGCAGAGAGTGGGCGGGGTAAACGCCTAGGTGGTCAAAGAAAAGACAACATTCATCCCATGTGGTGCGAGTGTACCGTGATTTTCTATTAATCTGTTTTCAATCTGGACTCTCGTGGGTGTGTTTGTGCACGAGACAATAGCAGTGACTGCCAGGTCCTTGACACCCATATGGTCGCGTCCATTGAAGTGACGGGAGACGGGACACTGTTTATCTTGTGTAATCGCCCTAATATGTTCAGACATTCGGCACGACAAAGATCGTCCTGTCTCTCCTATGTATTTCAAAGGACAGCGCTTACACACAATGGTGTAGACAACGTTGCGGCTAGCGCAGGTGAAACCATCCTTAATCATAAAAAGCCCCTTAGGGAAGTTTATCTGTTCGGCTTGCACAACAAAAGGACATGTCTTACACCGAAGTCGGCCGCATGGTATAGTTCCCAGGTGGTTGGGTGATGTGGGGAGGCGAGTGCGAACCAGAAGATCACGTAGGTTTCTGTCCCTCCTAAATACAATTAGGGGTGGGGTGGAGAATATGTTGTTCGTCTCAGGGTCCGCAAGGAGGATAGCTCGGTTCTTCATTAATATTTCTTTGGCTTTGATGTTGTGTGGATGATAAGTAAGAACCAGCTTGCTCCTTTGGTTGGTGTCACGGGTGCGTGGTAAAAAGGCGTCGGCACGAGTGAAGTTTTTGACCCGCTGAAGCGCATGTTGAAGTGTGGCTTCAGGATATGACCTTTGTCTAAAAAACTCCACCATTTCCAAAGCCCTTTCCCAAAAGTCCTCCTGAGATTGACACAGTCTACGGAGTCGAAGAAGTTGAGAAAATGGAATGGAGTCCTTACAAGTTTTGGGATGAGAAGAAGGGTAGAGAAGATAACAGTGGCTGTCTGTGGGTTTGAAGTAGGCCGAAGTGAGGAGGCAGTTTTTCTGGAGAGTTACAGTGATGTCAAGGAAATTGACAGAGAGTTCAGAAATTTGGTAGGTGAACCTAATGGATGGGTGGAAGGAGTCAACAAAGTTAATAAAAGTGTCCAGTTCACTTCTCTCCATATTAGTCACCCCGATACCGTCATCTATGTATCTCTTTTGTGTTGTGTATTTTTTTTTAAAATTCATATTTTTCATTTCATTGGAAAGTCTTCATTGCAAGTTCTGAATGTGTCTGGAAATCGCTTGACTAGCATTGATGATCTCAAACAACTACCACATCTCACTCATTTGATGGCAGCTGATAATGAACTGACAGACATGAAGGAGCTGGGACAATTACTCTCAAACTGGCATGCCCTCATCAGGCTGGATCTTGCAGGAAATCCACTTTGTCAAAGTGCCAAGTACAAGGATAGGATCATAGTCAAAGCCAAAAACTTAGGTATGTTATACTCAAGCATTTTATTTCAACAGTGCTTTATTTACTATCATAACAATGACCTGATAATGAAACATTTCAAACTTCAATTATAAATATTAAATAACTAAACATTGAAGTGAATTAAAATTAATCAAAATAGCTTAATTTATGCCTATCTAAAGATAATTCTTTGAAAGGTGTAGCTTCTCTGCTGAATTTTGTTTAATTGCATCTTATCTGAATCATATCAGACCCTTTTTATTCCTCTAATTATGTGAGTTAAAAAATACAAAAGGATTAAGAAAATACTGCATTAGGATCAATAATCTGTCTTGGTACAGAGTGTTCATCAGTAATCTGTCTTGGTACAGAGAGTTCATCAGTAATCTGTCTTGGTACAGAGTGTTCATCAGTATTCTGTCTTGGTACAGAGAGTTCATCAATAATCTGTCTTGGTACAGAGAGTTCATCAGTAATCTGTCTTGGTACAGAGAGTTCATCAATAATATGTCTTGGTACAGAGAGTTTATCAATAATCTGTCTTGGTACAGAGAGTTCATCAATAATCTGTCTTGGTACAGAGTCCAAAACATTTTTCATTGTCTAGGAAATACTACCTGATGTCTGATTTCACACACAATTGGGATGTCAGATTTCTAGGCAGGAAACCATTTCTCAAAATGTATCTTTCACATTTAAATACATTGGACTACAAACAAAGAAAAATTCTCTTTGCACACTAAACTACTCTGTCCTCAAATAACTTAAACATTAACTTTAACACGACTGTTGCATTCTGGCAGAATCTTGGCTTCATTCTCAAACAACTTAAGGTCATATCCAATCCTGACTGCAACCTCTAACACAAAACAAATCAATTCGTTTTATAATCATTGTGACCACAATACAAATGTTTAAAGCCATAGACATACTATTAAAAAAGAAATTATAGTAACATTAACAAAGACAAGAAAAGATTGATGTCACACAGACAGAATGTTTTTTTTTACTATTCCCATAACCTATTGCTAGTTATGCAAGCCAGACTCAAAGAGTCTAGAATATAATATTTTTTTTAATAAACTGTATAATAAATATGATTTCTGTCTTATTATTCACAATTTTATTGACTTATGCGATATTTAGCCATGTTGATCAGCATTATGAAGAGTTTTATACTAATTTGTCTGGGGCCATTTTGTCCAGGGCCGTTTTGTCAAGGGCCGTTTTGTCGGTGAACCACATTGCAGCATTGAAGTCTGAAGCTTATTGACATCACAACTAATTTAACCATTCTTTATAAGAAAATATTGTTAAATCTAACCTAATATTTTTGAAAACTTGAAGATTACTTTCTTAAAACTCTGGCTAACACTTAGGCAACTTACTCCATCTTCTGGTCAGTTCAATACAACATTGTCTGACATAAAACTCACTTGCCTTCCTAGCATCCCCCAGCAGTGTGTAGCCTGGGCATGAAGTTCACTGTTTCAGGGTTGTTGCTGCAATGTAGGCAGTTTGAGTCTTTGTTGTAGCCTGTTGAAGTGTAAGTGGTTAAGGCATTCATGTCATCAAACTCTGGTGTTTGTGATTCAACTTCCATCACAGATCTCTTGGCATATACTCCTCTTGCTGTCATGTGGTTTTCCCATTCAGTTAGATTATAAAGTCAAGTGCAAGTGGAAGTAAATAAAATGTAGTTTTCATTACTTTTAAATCAGATGTGCTTGATGGGAAGAAGATAACAGACACAGCACGTCAATTTTTGATGAACTGGCAGGCAAGTCGTGATGAAAGCCGCAGAAGACAGCATGACAATATAATGCGAGATGACACATTTTTGTCTACCACTATTGGATATGAAGGTAATTTTGTTTGATTTTCAGATTCAAAAATTATTCAAAGGACTTTCAAAATGAAACAGATGTTCCTGCTGAAATGCTCACTACAAATTTTATTAAATTTTGTATGGTATTGAATTCTATTTGTGTGTTGAGACTTCTTGTCCATGAGGAACATCCTAGATCATCTTCAATTTCTGTGATTCCTCCAAGGGCATAGGCCTCCAGGCATCCCTATCCTGGGCTAACCTCTCCAAGATCTTCCAGTTATACCAATTCTCTTGATGTCTGCCTCCAATTCTCGGTGCCAAGCGTTCTTGGATTGCCTTTTTCCGCTTTCCCTGGGGGTTCCATTTCACGATTTGCCTTATTGTTTTGAAGGCAGGTTTTCTTAGTGTATGACCCATCCATCTCCACCACCAATTGGCTTATGCTTTGTCTGCTCCCACAGTTCCTGGTTGCTGATTTTGTCTGGCCAGTGAATTCTGAGAATCCTAATTAGACAAATTTTGATAAAGAACTGGATTCTGGTCAGGATAATGGCCATTCTTTCCACGCCTCAGCTCCATACAGCAGCACAGGTTTCACCATATTGTTAAAAAACCTTACTTTTAACTTGCTTAAGTTGTTGGCCATCCAAACATTCTAGAGTTGTTGTAAGGCTCCACTTGCCTTCCCAATCTTTATCTTGAGATCATAAACAAAACTTGCCACCTCTTCGAGTGCTTCTCCTTCAAGCATGATGGGTGATGTACTGGTGGCATTAACCTTGAGGACATCACTCTTCCCTTTGTGTATAATGAGACAAATGCTAACACAAGTTGCTGCAACAATGTTTCGTTTCTCCTGCATATGCTGTTGGGTATGTGCAAGAAGGGCAAGATCATCAGCAAAGTCAAGATCATCAAGGTGATCCCACAAGGTCCATTGGGTGCCATTCCTTTTTTGCTGTGTGGATGTTTTCATCACCCCGTCAATGGCTAACAAGAACAGGAAGAGTTGATTGCTGTCACCCTTCCTGTTCCTGTTAGCCATTGAGATAGTTACTGGCGATAAAAGTTTTCTTGATTCTACTCATATCTATTGAATAATAATTTTTGTTAGTTTTAAAAAGTATAAACAGTAAATCTTTTTATGTTTATTAAATATGTTAACTTATGTCTATTTCGTTTTCCTAGGATTTCCTTCTCACCAAAAACTCTGTTAAGGGGCCATCCATAAAGTACGTCACACTCTGGGGGTGGGAGGGGTGTAAGAAAGTGTGACAGGGGTAGGGGGGTCCAGCCATGTGTGATGTCACGCATTATTTTGTTTTTTTATTATTTTTTAAAATATTTTTTTTTGTTTGTAGAATTTAAATAGCTTTAAAAATAATTTTCAAAATTTTGTGAAACATTTGAATTATTTCTCTGTCAAAATAGCATGAAATGCGCATCTCCTGAATTTGTTGTTTGTACATAAATCTGAATTGGATGCAGCAGGACTGATATAGAAGGATCAGGAATGGTTTGGCAATCATGTTCACACCAGCCAATATTTCAATCAAATTGTGAAATATCAGGACATAAAATGTTGCGACTAAGTACAAAGCTCATATTTCAACGTTTTACCTTCGAGATTCTTTTCTACTCTATTTACAATCAACCAAACAACTGATGGGCTTAGAGCTTCAGAAAGAGCAGCAGCAGATTCTCATAAATTTTCTTTTTTGTTTGTGGCACAAACTCGCAAATTCGATGACATTATGCCAAGATCAACAGGAGTTTTCAAAGTACAACCATATGATCTTTATTGTCCCTCTTTGCAGACCAGTTTACTTGATCACATTTGCAAAAAAATGTCACTTATATTTTGCCTCACAAAAAATGTTAAAGAAACTTGCAGGACAACACAGAGCATGGGCTCAGGGAAATTTACACAACCAAACTGTTCAAGAATCAATTCAGATAAAACACATCTGTCCTTTGAGAATCGCTTCAAGAAGGCAAAGAAAACCCATGGCAGTTATTCCCAGCAGAGAAAATGCACATTCAGAGGCTGTTGAGTGGCTAGATGAGGATGAGTTGATCTGTCTGCAATTATTCTTCCAGGAAACGATGATGGTGAAAGATTGATGGGAGTCGACACTACAGATGAACACTTCACTTCTCCATTGTAAGGTGATGCCCGGTGAATATTTTTGAATTAAACAAAATTCATAGGCCCGTAATAAACAGATTCAATATAGCTAAAGAGTTGGTCACATAATTTATCAATCTAGTCTTTTTTTTAAAGTCAAATTGTTTTATTTTTTTAAAATATTATTTAATCATTGGGTGAGGTCAAGTTTTGATAATCTACTTCTTATCCTGTGTCAAGAGATTGAATATTCAAAAGATTATCTAAAACTTGACCTCACCCATTGTAAATGAAAAGGTAGCAGATAAATGATGTGTTTTACATAATTGCTAAGTCTAATTTTTGCGATTTTTGACTTTTGCTTTCAAATTTGATCTAGCTTGAGTTACTGCTTAATTCAAACTACAACTGTCAACAAATAACTATTCTACTATTAAAGTCATTTCAATAATCTGATAGTTCTTTTAAGTAGGGGTGTACCGGATTTTGGCTCCAGCTCCGGCAAATCTGGAATCGGGCAATTTTACAAATCTGGCTCCAGCAGAATTTCACTTCATAAATCCATCAGGCTGATAGACCCCTAATTTATATATATATTCATTATGGCTCCCGCAAATCCAAAATCTGGCCATTTTAACAAATCTAACTCCCGCTCCAGCCAGATTTCAGAACATAAATGTGGCTCCGGTCGGTTTTCAATATTTTGAGTCCAGGTAAATCCTTATTTTTAAGTGTATTTTAAGTATTAAGTTAAATACATTAATTGTCTGTTAATTAAATATTTTTTTCTCGAAAGTGTGATGTACTTTTGGGGGGGGGGGGGGGG
>MUZC01000284.1:328953-340880 GCA_002072015.1 Radix auricularia | reverse complement strand
TCCCCCCCCCCCCATAAAAGGTGTATTTTCTATCTGAAAATGAGCATGTTTCACATCACGTTTTGGTCATCAGGAGTGTCCAAAGTCCGGCTAGGTCGCCAAACACGGCCCGTGCTTATATTTTAATGGCCTGCGGCCTCATCATAAATTACTAATTGACGAGCGTATTATTTCTGTAACGAAATTAAATTTATTTTTAAATGTCGAAATTCTGTACTATCTTGAGTACCTTAGAGGATGGGATAAAAACTATAATATTATAGTGTTTACTTCTCAGAGGATCGGATAAAAACTATAATATTATATTGTTTACTTAATATTAGACTTTCAGACTTTAAAAAAAATGATGGGGAATAAATTTAAATGCTTCTGTTTGTTCTGCTGTCAATAACTTAAATTAACAAGAAAAAATATTTATTTTTATTACCTATGGTGCCTCTGCCATGACTGGTGAGCACAGTTGACTATAGCACAACTTGTCTGTAACAAAGTTAACGAAGAGGCTGGCCAATA
This sequence comes from Radix auricularia, assembly GCA_002072015.1. NCBI lineage: Eukaryota > Metazoa > Mollusca > Gastropoda > Lymnaeidae > Radix > Radix auricularia. Next base: position 340,367 of record MUZC01000284.1, on the reverse strand, counting down.
TTTTAAACTTGACCTTATCATTCACCAACAAATTCTTTGTGCCAAACACCTCAGATGTAATCGTTTCCTTAAGCCAGTGATCAAAGCTATAGCCTCTATTCGCTCTGTAGTTCTACTTCACCGCCAGTTTCAGCAGTTTCTTCTTGACATCTAGGGAGAATACGAAGAAGTTGCGCTTCACTCTGGTACAAGATGGCTCAGGCTGGGGACAACACTTAAATATAATATAAGAAACGGGGCTATTCATCGTGGAAAATAAGAAACAACCGATTCCAGAACTATCGGATGCTGTTTGGTTGGCACATTTTGGATTTTTAGTTGATGTGACGAGACATCTAAATTTTCTTACAAATCTTCACGGGCTCAATGCATTGTTAAACCAATTATATTCACATTTCAATGGCCTTTGGGAGGAAGCTGCACACATATCTCAAATGCAGCCTAATATCACAGCTTTCGCCACACTACAGCAAGTCATGAAAAGTTTTCCTGAAAGAAACTGCTATGAGCAAAGGTCGAGGTAAGTTGTAGATGTCATACCCATTGCTATGTATTTCAAAGTTGCTTTCAGGACTTAGCAACACACGAAGATGCAAATATTAATGTTATTGTCTTTCCCTTTCTCTGTTGACCCCGATGATGCTCCACGCCATCTGCAACTTGAATCCACGGAGTTTCAAAGTGGTGCTGAATGTCGCGGCAGACTACAGCAGCCTTTTCTACTCCCCTTTGTGACGTCAGTTGGATTATGACAGATATTAAGAAATTGAAAACATTATCTAAAAAATTACTTATCTTGTTTGGCTTAAAAATTGTGATCAGACATTCTTAGATATGAATTTTAGCAATAATTGTAGGTGGACGAGACTTAGTGACTCTATTACCTATATGCAGTCGCGTAACTAGGGGGATGCGGTGGGGGCGGACCGCTCCGGGTGACACCATCAGGGGGTGACACCAAAATAGAAAATTCTGTATGTTCCAGTTTTTTTGGCACTGGAAAACTTGGAGGAGTTCTATGGGTTAAGTCGTAAGGGGGTGACACCATTAGCTAGCGCCCCGGGTGACACCAACCCTAGTGACGCCTCTGCCTATATGTGATATCATGCGTATCAAACTAGTGGCATCGAGCTAAAATTTTGCTCACATACTCGTGTCAACTAACAATGCATTGTATCAAAAATTCAGATCGACTGAATGTACCGTAATAAAATTATTGCACTTTTAGTTTATCTCTAAATAAATGTAAAATAACCATCTGTTGTTGCTGAGTTCACTCCAACGATCGGTGACCCCACCCCCACCCCTACCCATCCCCAAGTAACGTTCAGTCTATAAATGTTTGTTTTGAATGCAATCAATACTTTTAGTTCTGTCTTCTGGCGAGAAGGGGTGACCTCTACGTGGTTCGCCAGACGAGTAAGGTCGTGGAGCAGACCACAACCTGAAACTAACAAACCCCTGGCTTGGACAGCCGAAGACCGTTGTTAGGCGCTAGGTGCTAGTCATATATGATTACAGTCGCTGTACGGATCTTAGGCAAAGCATTTAGATGCAATGCCGATGATGAAAACCAAAGTACCCGTTGAGGGTCGGGTTACTCCGAAGCGACCGTTTCGTCCCCCTCATTTAACTAGCAACGCTGTTGAGCTGTGCCGGTTTAGGGCCAGGAGCGCCAGTACGGAATAGCAAAAGGTACCGCTAGGAAACGCTTTTGGTCGCCAGCTCTGAGGAAACCTTCCGGTGGGGTTTAAACCCTAGTTAGGTCAGTGATGATCCCCACGCTTTGCGGCGATCTGAAATATATAGACTCGTAAGCTTTGCCGTGGTGGCGCCAAAGTGATACTATGTTGATAGCGAGTCACAGTAGGGAAATTCCACACCTCCCTCGGGAGGCACACTTTAGTGGGAGGCGTTTTCGGCCCAGTGCCCTGGACGCCCAGGCGGCCGCTTGTAGCAGCGACCGCTCCGGGGGGGNTAGGTGCTAGTCATATATGATTACAGTCGCTGTACGGATCTTAGGCAAAGCATTTAGATGCAATGCCGATGATGAAAACCAAAGTACCCGTTGAGGGTCGGGTTACTCCGAAGCGACCGTTTCGTCCCCCTCAATTAACTAGCAACGCTGTTGAGCGGTGCCGGTTTAGGGCCAGGAGCGCCAGTACGGAATAGCAAAAGGTACCGCTAGGAAACGCTATTGGTCGCCAGCTCTGAGGAAACCTTCCGGTGGGGGTTAAACCCTAGTTAGGTCAGTGATGATTCCCACGCTTTGCGGCGATCTAAACTATAAAGACTCGTAAGCTTTGCCGTGGTGGCGCCAAAGTGATACTATGTTGATAGCGAGTCACAGTAGGGAAATTCCACACCTCCCTCGGGAGGAACACTATAGTGGGAGGCGTTTTCGGCCCAGCGCCCTGGACGCCCAGGCGGCCGCTTGTAGCAGCGACCACTCCGGGGGGGCTTCCCAGCCTTCACACCCCTTAGGGGGCCAGAGGGCTGGGGGGGGGGTTCCGGGAAGCCCCATGAAGAGCGCAGGCTCGGGACTGCTGATTTCTTCCACATGTAGGATTTTCAGTTCTGTCTCATATATAAGTGATTTATTGTCAAATACTTAGTTTTTTTTTGTTTTTTTTTTAATCCGCCCGCCGCACATTTTAATTCGCCAAACCCGCCATGCAAAAAGTTTGGATGCCCATGATTTAGTGTGTAATGATGTACTCTTCATATATGACGCAATAATTTTTTAAAATGCGATTTAAAAATTGTGGCTAATCAAATATTATTTATTCAAGTGGAACTTTCATTAAAAAGTTGGTGTTTTTATGTGAGGTCACATTTCTTAACTTAACACCGCCTCCTCCATGTTACAAAAGTGTGACAGTCCCCCCCCCCCCTCTTTCCTGCCCTTTTGTTAATGTGCGTGACGTCACTTATGGACGGCTCCTCATGCTTAAAAGAATGAGTTACCTAAACAATCTAGGAAAACAAACACTGTCAACATTAAAAACTCTAATGAAAATGACAGATGACATCAACCATGGATAAGCTCAGGACGCAGTAATGTTCTGTATAGAAGGAGGTCTGGAACAGACAACACAAGATAATAAAACCCGAATACCAGAACATAGTGATCATCTAAGTTTTAAATTTTAAAAGAATGTTCAGTCCATAAGGTTACTTTTTAACAGAAAAAAAAATAATAAAAGAAGATTATTCGTAGAGGGCAAACTATAAAAATTAATGGATCTAAATCAGCAACAATAACTGTTAACGCAGGAGTTCCACAAGGATTTGTGATAGGTCCCTTGCTATTTTTAATTTATATAATTGATTTACCTTTCAATATCGTAACAGTAACGAAAGTCAGGTTATTTGCTGATGATCGTATAATATGTAGGCCAATTAAATCAGAACAAGATAGCGAAATTTTACAAAAAGATGAATTAATAAAATAGGAAACCAACTGGAGTGTGTCTTTCCACCCAGAAAAGTGTCAACTGCTAAAAGTAACAATGAAAACGAAACAAATTAATTCAAAATATTTCATTCATGAAAAATAACTAATCCAAACTAAAGATGCAAAATAATTACGAGTAATGATAAATGAGAAACTATCATGGAATCCCCAAGTCAATGAAGTTATTAAAAAAATCAAACAAAATCTTAGGCTTTATAAAAATAAACTTTTATAGATGCAATTTTTAAAAATATAAAACATAACGCTACTTCACTTAGTTGAGACCTGTACTAAAATATGCATCTTCTGTATGAGACCCATCCACCAAACAATACATTTATAAATTAGAACAAATTAAAAATTGAGTTTTCAAATTTATTACCAGAGAATAGGGCTGTTATCGATTAATTTAAATTTAATCGTTAACTTTTGAAACATTAACAACCCTCAGATCAACATAAGGATAAAAACACTTTTCTTAATCCGTATGCAAGTACAAACACACATAAATAATAAATTCGTATTCTTCCCGTCCGGAAATTGAGCGTGGATGGGTTGCCCGAAGAAAAAAGGAAAATCAACTCGATATCAACTTTTAAAACTATATTAAGAATGCAGGACTAGACACAAACCATACATAAGCGTAGGATGCAACAATCTTCTGCATAGTAAGAGCGTCTGTAAAGGATAAGATAGATAAGAAGACAGGCTCCCTCTTTTAAAAAAAAGGTACAGGTTAACACTATAACTATAGATGTCCAGCGACCAGCATGTCCTCTTCAACTATGGCACAGATAACGCTGTATAAACCTGAAATCATCGCGATTAGCTTTTTCCCGCGTTCAGTTTATTTTAATTTTTTAAATTTATTTATTTTTTTATTTTAAGTCAATTTTGTGTAGACTATATGATCTAATTTGAACAGGAAAAAAAATTGTTTTTTTTTTTTTTAAAAATGTTTCACACATGCCTCAAAGTAATCTGTCTGACTCAAGTTCCCACAGTTTTGATATTTTTTTTAAAAATAAATTATTTTTGGAGGGGTGGGGAGACGACACGTGTTTAAAACCAGTAGCCAGTTAGATGTTTTCCAGTTTACCAACACACGTCAATGCCTACAGCTCACAGTATTGTGTGCATGACTGACAGGGTCAGTGGCATCACTCGTACGTCAAACTAGGTCAAGGTTCTTCCAATCAACGGTACGCAGGGGATGAGCGGGATGAGCGCCTTGTAGAAATGGGATACAGAATAATGATAGAGATGAAGGTGTCACCGATAGAGCGAAAACGATATCCGAAAATGGAGTAATGTTATCAGAGTCAGAGCATTCGTGTCATACACACAGTCAGAGACAGCTCAAGGAGCGTGTGTGTGTTTGTTTTAGTGAGAGAGAGAAAGAGAGAGATAGAGAAAGAAGGGAGAGGGCGATGGAAATAGAGTGTGATGAAACAGTAATAGTGATAGAAAGTGATGGAGAAATATAGGACACGAAAGAAAGATCGAGAAGAGAGATACATTTGAGGAATAGAAAATGTAAGAATATAATAATGAATCGCATGCCAGTTATGGGTCATAGAAGAGAACGGGAGAGCCAGTGATGCAACCAGGAGCGGCGTTTGAGGGTGGCAACTGGGGCGACTGCCCCAGGCCCCGCGCTTAGGTAGGCCCCGCGTTTCGGTCCTGAACATGTCTCGTCCTGGTTAATAGCCTATACATGTAGAACCAAAGAGTGGATGGTAGAACGTATGCTGGAAACGATTGTAAAGAAACGAAAGAGGCACTCTTGTAATCCTTTTTGAAGGTCAAATTCCGTAGCGTAACTCTAGACGTCTTTGAAAGCATTACACCGTTAGCGGAAAATAGGTCAGATGTACCATTCAGCCTATCCCCTTTATTTGTGTACACGTCATTCACATTAGATTTACTAAAATAGTTATTTTTAGAAAACTGTGTCATCGGAATGGCAGTGATTCGCTATTGTAATAAGTTAGGGTCAAGGTATCCTGCATGTCGACATCCACAGTTCACTTTCAATTAGCAAAACGCATTATTTTGCAATATGTCTGCCAATAAATTGCATTTTAAATCACGTCGTAACCGGCACGTCATTTTTCGATAAGAATAAACCGTTGTTTATAGACCAGAGAAAATAATGAACTTGTAATAATTTAATAAAAAGGTGACACGTGGTATTAAAATTACACAATAATCAAGATATTTCATATTTTTAAATACCATAGCATACTGGTACTCTGGCCCCGCGGGGTCATTGCTGGCACTAGGCCCCGCGCTTACCGAACGCCGCCACTGGATGCAACTGAATGTTCCGTATATAGCTGACCTAAGAGACTGAAAGTTAAAGAACCTTGTCCACGGTTGGCCACGCTCAGCCGTGGAGAGCTTACAAAAAAAAAATTGCATCTACCGCCAGCCAACGTTATGGTTGTAGGCAGGCTTGTGATCACGTGACTCAACTGCAAGCATAAAACCAGCCAAGCGTAGATCCCCGCCAGCCACACTCGGCACACTTGGCTTGCTGACAGAACACATCAGGGACACGCAGGGTGAGTGCTGTACGGCTAAGTCCTGATAGAGTAGACGGTAGTAAGTAGAGTAGCAGGTTGTAGAAATCTACTATCATAACCAGCTTAAATGTTAACCATTTTAGCCATGTATAATGTACTGCACGTCAACTTGTAAAGAGAAGGCAGCGTTTAAAATAACCGCTCATAAAACCAAGTCAGCTCGTACCTGACTGAGTTCAATGACCCATGACCTACTACTGCTATATTCTGGACTAGGAAATATGTAAGAACTAAGTCCTGCCAGAGTAGGCGTAGTAAGTAGAATAGTCATAGCAGGTTGTAGAAATCTGTTACCATCAACTTATGCATTAATCATTTTAAGCACTAGTCTATATACTATGTAATATGTTGTACATCAACTTGTAAAGGGAATGCAGCTTATGAGTTCAATGACCCATGACCTACTTGTGATATATTCTGGTCTAAGAAATATAATGTCAGGACCAAGTCCTGACAGAGTAGACGTAGAGTAAGTAGTAAGTAGAATAGTCATAACAGGTGGTAGAACAGGTGTCATTACCAGTGTAATCATTTTTTGGGCCGTCCGTAAATGACGTCACGCGATTTTTGCCGATTTTTTACCCCCTCCCCCCCTACGTCACGCGTCGTCACAAAATCGTCGACCCCCCCCCCCTCAAAAAGTACGTCACAAAACTTTGACCCCCCTCCCTAAATTCTAAATTTAAAAAAAAAATCCTATTTGAAAATAAGAATGTTTCAAATCACTTTTTTGTCATTTAAGTATTTATTTAGTGTAGGTCTACATTGTATTATCGTAACATGAGTGAAGCTATGTAAAAGATATTAAATAAATTAAATAACTTGTAAGCTAGTGATTCTCAAACTTTTTCGTATCAGACGACCGGCAACATTTTTTCCATTTCACCAGGTACCATTGCATTCTTTTCCCGTTTTGACATGATTTTCTCTGTACTTATTTGATAGCATAATGAGCCCCTACACAGCTTAAAACCCTACGAGATTAAGTATGAATTCGGCTTGTTTTATATCTTACTTTAACAAAAAATGTTTAGTTGCCATGGCATAGCAAGACAGCTAACGGACAATGCAGCGGTAATGTCAAAAACAATTGATGTGATTAACCTTCGTGATTAAGCTCGCGAATGTGACTATTGATATTACAAGGATCATTGCATTGTTTATAGACCTAGAATATATAGATACAAGACAATTCCTCAAATTGATTTCGATCTTCTAATGACACTTTCCCTGCTAAGTATATGCACATCAAAGGCATTTGATCTAAAACTATCACATTGATATCACATCTCATGTTTTCTAAAAATTATTAGGTAGGCGCTGGAAGAGGAAAATGGCCCATTCTGTATGAACCCCACATTTGTGAAGGAAAGTATGGTGTCATCTTATGCGTCGCAAAATATAGATCTAGTATTTTTTGCAAGTTGAGGAATGAAATACTAAGACATTATTAAAATATCCAACATTATCATAACTTTTAACTCCGAAGCTCACAAGTTTGTTTGTTTTTCTTTGTGTTTTTTTTTTCAATTCTTTCTTCTTCAGGATTTCACGTACGTCACACAACAGTTGTAAATATACTGTCACCAATAAATTATCTCATTTGGGGTAAAAAGGGAACTCTTGGGGGGTAATGCTCAATCATTGTGGACATAGAAAATTTGCTAGAATTCGCTACTTTTGGGTTAACAGTATTGTTAATATAAACTTTTATAATTTTAATATTTAGCTATTGAACCGGTCCGTTTTTTTTTCAAACCGTTTAACTTTTTTAACCGGCTTTCAGGGGAAAAAAAACAAACAAAAAACACGAAATGTTTTAACATCCTTAGATTATATTTTATTTTAATGCATACAAATTAAGCATTGACTATAAATCATTACTCGTAACTTCTTTGTTTATTAAAAAAAGAAGTTATTTTAAAATAATACTTTTAAAAAATAACATCTGGGGTCAAAAGGGAATTTTTGGGGGTAATGCAGACTCATTTGGGACATATTACATCCACTACACTCCATTAGATATATTCAAATACGTCATGTGTACGTGTACGCTTGGAAAATATGCCCACTATCAGAGGCGTCACTAGGGTTGGTGTCACCCGGGGCGGTAGCTCATGTTGTCACCCGGGGCGGTAGCTCATGGTGTCACCCCCTCATGGTTTAATCCATTGAACTCCTCCGTGTTTTCCAGTGTCAAATAACGGGAATATATAGAATTTTATGGTCTGGTGTCACCCCCCTGATGGTGTCACCCGGGGCGGCCCGCCCCCTCCGCAACCCCCTAGCGACGCAACTGCCCACTATTGAGCGGTTCCTTCCAGAAAATGCATTTGTTAAATTTGTTATCTATGTAGATTTCTTATTTACGTACTATACGAAGACATCTACATCCAACCTACTTTCATTTATATTGACAAAATTGACAATAATCTTAATCAACATGACTTGACTGTATCAAATTTTCTGTCAAATTTAAAATTAATGCCTTAAAAACTGAGTTCAGAAGAAAGTTATTTTATGGTCCTCTCGAATTGCGATGTCGAGAATTTGATGCATTCAATAAAGTTAATAAATACTTTTGACTAATTTTATATGGACACATTTATTATTATATTTAGAATGGCCAGAGGCGTTTGACCAAAAACCAATCGAAAAACTATATCAAACTTAAAACATTTATTTTTCTATCAAATTATTCCCCTCCCCCCACCCACCGCCCAAATGGATATTCGGTGTCGTTTTGACTTAAAATATCTACATATAATTCTATTCAGATCTTTTTAGACACTTGTCCTGTTTGTAAAACTCACCAGTAGCAGTTTCTGAGGGGGGGGGGGGGGATGACCGACCAAAAAAAAAGTTCGCAGACTCCTGCCGTGAGTGAACAAAACGAAATTGCGGTTACATTACAAAAGCTTTGATGGCAACATCAAACGACGCAGGGATACAATTTCGTATTTTCTCTTGTTGATTCTCAAACTTAAGAATTATAATTATATTTAATTTTCGTGTCTTGTTAACTTACGCCAACCGGCGTCTGATAGCCTATCGACCGGCACTTTGGGAAGCACTGAATTTTTGTTTTTTAAAAGTCATTAAATAAATTTTAAGTAACCAAATATTTCAGTGAGGTTTTATTTAAAGTTACCCTTTCGATTTGACGTCACATTTCTTCAACCCCCCTCCCTCCCCCAAGTCACGCATTGTCACAAAAGTGTGACCCCCCTCCCCCCTAGGTGCGTGACGTCATTTATGGACGGCCCCTTTAGCGCTATGTTACNTTCGATACGCATTCAAGGATAGCAGTGAGGGAATCTGGTTACATACCAGAGCTGATGGAGGACTTTTCAACACTGCCCGCCTCCGAGCCAAGACCAAAACGACGGATGTCCTAATTCGAGAGCTACTATTTGCGGATGATGCGGCACTAACAGCACATACAGAATCTGGTTTGCAACAACTCGTGTCAAGCTTCTCCAATGCCTGCAAAGAATTTGGTCTGCAAATCAGCTTGAAAAAGACAAACATCATGGCCCAAGACACTCGACCTCCTCCTACCATAAATATCGATAATGAAAACTTGGAGGTTGTGGACAGCTTCACCTACTTGGGATCCAAGGTCTCCAATACACTGTCCATTGAAGAAGAAATAAACAGCAGAATTGGCAAGGCAGCCGCAACAATGGCTAAACTAAATAAGCGGGTCTGGCAAAACACCAAGCTAACGGAGAAAACCAAACTGTGCGTCTATCGAGCCTGTGTCATCAGTACACTACTATATGGGAGCGAGACATGGACCACTTATACATCACAAGAGCGTAAGCTTAACAGCTTCCATTTGAGATGCTTGCGCCGCATCCTTGGTATTAAATGGCAAGAAAAAGTGCCTAATAGTGAGGTACTAACGCGTGCCAATACCCAAAGCATGTTCTCAATTCTTAGTGAAAGACGCCTGAGGTGGCTAGGACATGTCAAAAGAATGAGCCCCGGCCGCATCCCGAAGGACCTCCTATATGGTGAACTTGCTTCAGGAAAGAGGAAAACAGGTCGCCCACGCTTGCGATTTAAAGATGTCTGTCAAAGGGACATGAAAGCAGCCAAAATACATACAAGTGACTGGGAGTGTAAGGCAGAAGACCGATCCACGTGGCGCACAGTTGTCAAAGAGGGCGTCATAGTAGCCGAGGAGCAAAGAATGTAGGAGGCTGCAGACAGAAGAGCTAGGAGAAAGGCCAAAACATTTGGAAGCACAGAACTCGTGTGTAAAAACTGTGGCAAAGACTGTCACTCAAGGATAGGACTGCACAGCCACTCGAGAAAATGCAACCCAACCCAACGGTGATGCACCATCGTCTCGCGAGACGGAAGGATGCCGGAAAGACTAACACGCCACTTTTGAATGGGTCAGTTAATAAAACTGTTCATATTAAGTCAGGCTGTTGTCCAGAGTGGGTTTTGCTAGTGACATGGTTATATTTCATGCTTAAATGGCTTGATAGATAAGAGTAACACCAGTAGATAATTAAATCAATAACCTAAGAAACAGTAGAGTGATTAAACTATAGTGTCTATAGGAGAACAAATAGCTAAGTAGCTATGTTACATAATGTGGTATTACATTTCAAGATTTTTTTCTTGTGTGTGTGGGGGGGGGGGGCAATACAAAATACTCGGCTAGATATTGAGTTTAAAAATGTTTTCTAGATCTATTGTGTATGAAATAGTATGATTAGTATGAACAAAAATATATTCACCGTCTGCTCTGCCATGCAGGCGGAGATGCATTGATGTGTTACTTGAAAAAAAAACTTGAAGTCTAACAAATATATAATACTAGATAACACACGATGGATAAGCTTAGATTGCTGTAATTGTATATTACATATAAGATAAAATAAAACATCGGTTCATGCACATTGAAAAAAAGCTCCTCTTTTCTACCCCCTCCCCCTCCCCACAAGTTCCTGTTTAGTTGAAAAGTATTGGATGAAGTGGAGTTCCTGGTATCTGTGACGCCCCCCCCCTTCCTGGATTAAAACATAATGTTGCTACACCTAACGACATTAACAAACCGCTGAACGCACACCAAACAAATCGTCTACGTCATACTGTGCCGAGGAAAGTCATGTGTCACTTCCCATAAAAAAAATAAATTAAAAAAATAAGTGTCACAAGCTTACCAATTATTCACCTTTGTCCACATTCCACCAAAGGGCAGGTTTCCGTACCGGAAGACATTTTTTTTAAATCCGTTAAGTTTGGGATTTTTTTCTGAAAGCTAGTTTAATTCTTTCCTTTTTAAGGATGAGGCGAACTAAGTCATTGCCCACCTGGGTGACAATAATACCAGCCACGGCAGTGGCGTC
>MUZC01000284.1:295560-326675 GCA_002072015.1 Radix auricularia | reverse complement strand
CCCCGCAACTTTAAATAAAAGTCCCCTTAAATATTTGATTGTTTACAATTTATTTAATGACGTTTTCAATAGCTCCCCGCGTGTTACGATACTAGAGTGCATACTTATACTAAATACATATTTAAATGACAAAATACTTATTTGCAACATGCTAATTTTTATTGAGAAAATTATGGCTTTGGAGAGGGGTGTCTAAGCTTTGTGACGTCATTGCGGAACAAGGGGTGGGGGTTTACGTTTTTGTGACAAAGTATGACGCGGGTGAAAAGGGGGGGGGGGTGAAAATTGGTAACCTCACGTGACGTCATTTATGGACGTCCCCCTTAAATTATGAAGGGGTGACACCATGAGCTACCGCCCCGGGTGACACCAACCCTAGCGACGCCCCTGAGCCACGGCCATGTCCTACCACCGACCCACGTCCCTGAATTATTATCTTTTTTTTGCCGGTCGCATTATTATGCAATGAGTTATTATAATTAATGTTTGTTTCTCAACTTAATCCGTGCAGAAAACATCAGGAAATGTGTGTTGACGTACTCTGTGGGAATTGTCAACTAACCAGGTGTTCAGTGATAACAAACAAGATCGCTCTCTGACCTCATGCCTTCGACTACACTCCTTAGTTGACCTTATGATACATGCCCTCTTACCTCGTCCCTTACACTGACCTTATAATACATGACCTCTCACCTCATAGCTTACACTGACCTTATAATAGATGACCTCTCACTCATGCCTTCCACTGACCTTATAATAGATGACCTCTCACCTCATGCCTTCCACTGACCTTATAATAGATGACCTCTTACCTCATGCCTTACACTGACCTTATGATACATGACCTCTCACCTCACGCCCATCACTGCACACCCTAGCTGCACATATAAAACACGACCTTTCACTTCAAGCCATCCACTTCACACCCTTGCTCCACTTATGATGGAAAATTGTGCATTTTTCCTGTAATTAACATAAGAGCCATCAACCCTTCCCCCCACCCCATCCCACATGACAGTTATGTTTGCAGGAGATTTGGGAATGTTTCATGGCCACACATATATTAGATGATAGGACTTGTGTCTGGTTCAAAAATGTACCATATTAGCCTGCATATTTCTCTTGTCGTACTTGCCTACATGTATCCACTGTCGTATTTGCTTATGTGTAACTACTGTTGTATTTGCCTACACTTATCCACTGTTGTATTTGCCTATGTGTAACTACTGTTGTATTTGCCTACATCTATCTCCTGTTGTCCTTGCTTACATCTATCTGCTGTCATACTTGCCTACATCTATCTCCTGTTGTACTTGCCTACATCTATCTCCTGTTGTACTTGCCTACATCTATCTCCTGACGTACTTGCCTACATTTATCTCATGTCCTTCTTGCCTACATCTATCTATTGTTGTATCTTCATGTTACCACAGACTCACTTATCAAGTACCTCAGGCACTGATCAGGCATATGAAGTAAAGTTTGTTTCTTGGCAGTTTTCATTCATTTATCATGTATGATAAAAATGAATAGTTTGGACCCTGTTATTAGAATGTAAGGAAGGTAATAAGGTGTTTACACCAATATATTCCATGTTATTTTTTTAGAACCCACTTACTATCATTGGTCGCCTTACTTAAACCCTTTTTGACTTTCAGAATAAACAATGGCATCTGAAATCCCCAAAAACTTCTCCTGGGTTGAAGAGAATGTACTGGCCGGAAGCGCCTTCCCTGATAAAATAAGCAATGTCCAGTACCTTGTGGACAACAACATCTACAGCCTTGTGTCCTTGACCGCCGAGAAGGAAGTTGTCAGAGATGGAATTACAGGTAACTCATCCTGAAACTGTTTAGTTTGGAAATTGCATGAAATGTTCAAAGATTTAATGTTATAAAAATTAAAAATAATAAAAATAAAATCCAAGTGGATAGACATTATGAACTCAAATTTAATTTAGTGCATCTTATTCAGGGCTTCTCAAAGTGGTGGTCTGTGGTCTGGTGCCGTTCTGTGGGTCAGTGCCAGTTTGTGGTCTGGTGCCATTCTGTGTGTCAGTGCCAGTCTGTGGTCTGGTGCCCGTCTGTAATTAAAAAAGGATATGTTAATAAATCGTCCTCTCTTGCTCTCAATGTAGCTGAATTACCTTTAAAAAAGAGATACCACTTAGACTTTAATGTAGGCCAAAGAGAAGTCGAATTCTCACTTATAGCACTCAGATTCCAATTTTTAGGCAGTCAAAGATACAAGTGCACACTGATCTTCGTAACAAAGATAAAGTTCATGCCATGTATTGTGCTAAGGCTAAAGTTTGACTTAATATTGATTTGAATTAAATACTGTACACAGTATTGTGTATAGTAAAATTTAAAAAAAAACCCTAATAATTAATGAAGCCATTATTTGATGCAGATGAGTTTGAGGTTATAAGAATCCCCATCCGTGACTACACACCCCCCACCATGGCACAAGTGGAACAGTTTCTTCAAATCGTCCAGAAGACCAAAGGACGGGGCAAGGTAAGAGCTAGGGTCCCTCAACCTCATTCCCCCAGTGAGGATCTCAACATCAGGTGTGATGAAAAAAAAGAGGGTTTTTTCTTGAGTTTTAGAGGATAGTATATGGGTGGGGGTAAGCATTGACCATTATTGTTGTTAGGCATTAAAATTTGATCTCATTTGATTTTCTTTCAGTGCGTTCATGGGTGAAATCATCAGACAAGTTTTTGAAAATAATTTCTTTCAATGAAATGATTAGAAAAAAAGTGTGCATAGAAAGAAAATAACAAAACTCATTATTTTGTCCACTACAGCACATTATAATACCATCAGAAAAATATTTAAAACAATTTTATTAACATTAAAATTAAAAACATAAACTTAAAGAGAGAGACAGTTTAAAAGAAAACTACAGTTTATTTTGTTGCTGCCTCTTTTTCAGGCTACATGCATCCACTGTGCCCATGGATTGGGCCGGACTGGTACCATGCTGTCATGTTACTTTGTCCAGTCTCAGGGTCTGACCGACACACAGGCCATTGAATACGTTCGTAAGTTGAGGCCCGGCTCTGTTGAAACTGCTGAGCAGGAGGCTCTGGTGGCCGAGTTTTATGCCTACTGGCAGGACAAGAAGTCTAAGGGAGAAGACAAACTATAAGCTTCTTTCATTTTTATTGTTTACACATAATAATTTCTGTTGAGATATTGTATTTACATTCTAATGATACTGGTGCAAGTAACGTGTATTTTTTTAATACTACAACTTATAATCCCATTATCCTATTAAATTTTTATTAAATGCTTCCCCTCTACTCGCATTTCTCACTTGTGGGTGGGTTGCTGCAATGTTTTATTTTTCTAATGGCAACATGTGTGTCCATCTAGAGATGACCATGTGTGTCCACCAATTGATGACCACATGTGTGTCCACCTAGTAATGACCACATAATGTGTCCATCCAATGTTGTTGCCAGTATCTTCTTCAGTGAAGTGATGGCTAGAGGAGCTCAAATACAATTTAAAGATATTTTTATTAGCCACTTTTATCTAAGTTTCATAAGCACTTTGCCCTCACTGCCATAGTTATATGAAAAGTCAATTATTTTACTATCATCCACATTTTAATTAATGAGTACTTTGTTTATTAAAAATTAGAACAAAATATCTTATCTGTGACAAACGCTAACAAAATGCAAATGTGTTAAAAGATTCATTTTAAAATAGACTAAAATTCATCAAAGGTAAATACTAGTTCTCAGTTTTTCTGAATATATTTGGTATAAATAGTTACGTATTGGTGTTATGTCTACAATTTTAAAATCAGAACTCAATTGAAAGAAACAGCTTTTTACAATATTACATTCTTCCCCCCACCCCATTGACATTTTTTAATGATATACTTATTTGTCACAATGGCTGTGCCTTTTTAATACATATTAAAAAATTATGTAAAGACAGACCAATGAAAAAATTGTTTATATACACCTTTTTTCTTTATCAAGCAGCTTTATATCATATTACATTGTTATAAAATAAACTTTACATACTATAAACATAGATTTTGTGTTTTTTATAATTATAATGACCATTAATAAACATGTTTTTTGTAATTTTGAAATACAACACAAAGATAACTTAATACAACCCTCAAATAGACATAAAGATAAAAACACCTTTCTTATTCCATATGCAAGAACAAACACATACAAGTTTTCTTTCTTTCCGTCCGGTATTCGGGCGTGGAATGGGTTGCCTGAAGAAACCAGGAAAGCCAACACTTTATCATCATTTAAAACTCTAGTAAGAATACAGGACTAAACACAAACCATAGAAATACGTAGGACGCAATAATCTTCTGTACAGAAGGAGCGTCTGTAACATATAAGATAAGATAAGATAAGTTTATCTTTAATTTATTATCTTATCTTATGTTAGGCTTCTTCTATACAAAAGATTATTGCGTCCTACGTTTATGTATGGTTTGTGTTAAGTCCCATATTACTCCCAAATTTCTGAGGGAAGACAGAAAACTTGTACGTGTTTGTTCTTGCATACGGAATAAAAAAGGTGTATTTATCCATATGTTTATCTGAGGTTTGTGTTAAGTTATCTTTGTGTTGTATTTCTAAATTAGAATTATTTGCTTTATGTTTAATTACTAATTTACTCTTGGTTCTTCTATCCTCTAGTGTTTCAAGGTTTAATGATTTAACTAATGGTGTTACTCTTGTGAGTTTTGAATATTATCCAGTAGTAAATCTGGCAGCTCTTTTTTGAATTTGTTCTAGTTTATCAATGTATTCTTTGGTGGATGGGTCCCATACAGAAGATGCATATTCTAGTATAGATCTTACCAGGGTGAGGTAGCATTTTAGTCTTAAATCTTTATTACATTTGTAAGTTTCTTTTTATAAAGCCTAAGGTTTTGTTTAATTTTTTAAATAACTTCATTGACATGGGGATTCCAAGATAGTTTCTCATTTATTATCTTCTTCTTCTTCGTTCTCAATATTGAATATTATGTCATTTATTATGACTCCTATGTATTTTGCATCTTTAGTTTGGGTTAGTTTCTTTTTCTTTATCACTCATTACTCTTAGCTGTTGATACTTTTCTGGGTGGAAAGACTTACTCCAGTTAGTTTCCCATTTTATTAGTTTATCAGAGTCTTTTTGAAAAATTTTGCTATCTTGTTCTGACTTAATTGTTACAATCATCAGCAAATAACCTAACTTTTGTTCCTGTTGAGATATTGTTGGGTAAATCATTTATATAAATTAAAAATAGTAAGGGACCTAGCACAGTTCCCAGTGGAACTCCTGAGTTAACCTTTATTGGTGCAGATTTAAATCCATTAATTATTATAGTTTGCTCCCTACCCAAAAGGAAATCTTGGGTCCATGGATGTAAGACACCCGAGATGATTCAAAAGTATTTAAATTTTTTGAGTAAACTAAGGGAGTGAACTTTGTCAAATGCTTTTGAGAAATATAGTAATATTGTTTCTATTTGATCATTATTGTCTAAGCCTTTTGATAGTTTATCTATTAGACCTATCAATTGTGTTTCACATGATCTGTTTTTTTCTAAAGCCATGTTGATGTGGGCATAGGGCATTAAAGGATGGGCACTTTACCCTGGTTCAGAGAGGCTTGAAAAAGAACTGCAAGGATTGGAGACAGGTCATTGCTTAATTCTTAAGGTAACCTGGCAGACAATTCATCTGGGCCAGTAGCTTATATCTCATCTACAGTTATGTTACCTATTTCTTCCATTTTATTTAAATTTATTAATACTTGTCGCCTGAGGCAGAAAATGATGATGCAAATTATGTGTTAAGAATATTAGCTTTAGTCTGATTATCTTAATAGGTTTTATTTTTTGAGCCCTTAAGTTAAATTTGTGGAGAAGTGGGATTTCTAAATCAGTTAATGTGTCTGTACAATATTTGTGACTAACAATAATCACCTTATAAGATGCTTTCTAAGCAGTTGTATTAAATCTTGTTCTTCAGGGGGACCTGTTAGAAATCCCCCCCCCCCCACCTTTCGATAATATCCCCTGTGGTATATTAATAAACTCAAAAACCTTTGTTCACTTTAAGCCTAGTGCATCAGTGACGTTATGCTTGTTTGGTGAGTAGAAAGCAAACAACAGCCAACAGAAACTTAAGCGTCAAACAATCTATGGGAAAACAATTTAGATAAACCCGAATATTTTAAACCGACTGACACTTGGTGGGTGTGTATTGTTTAACTTTCAGGGAAACAAGCAATGCAAGCTACGTCCCCCAGGCCCCCACCCAACAATGTTATTTTAAACAATAGGAAAATTGTGTGGGGGAGGAGGCAGAGGCGTAACAGTGACTTGGTATCGGGGCAGTTGCTAAAGGCATCAAGTGCTAATCCTTCAATTTATTCAAATTTAGTATTTTACAATTTTTAAAATTATTTTATAACTATTTGTCAAGGACGCCATAAATAAATTAGCCAAAAAACGCGGAAAACCCATTTACACTTCTGGGTGGGGGGAGGTAGCGATCTGAATAGAGTGACATTATTAGTATTCATTTTATTATTATAATTATGCTTTTTTATAGATCATCGGTATTTTTGGTGAATTGCAGAGATTTTGCATTTTGTACCCTGGCGAATCTAACCCTGGCTACGCCTTCTATGCTCCCCCCCTTGTCACTCTGAGGTTTGACGTGTTATTTTAACAATTTGTGACAATTGTTTTTCATACATTGCCAGACACACGCAATATACTAAATTTAGTAGACTTTACCGGCCTGGAATAATTCTAATTCATTCACTTTGACCCGAACTCTAGTCACATCTTATGTGTGGTTGTCGTGTTCATCGACTCTCATGCCCCTATGACCCATGTGTTTTCGTTGATTTTAACTAAGCAGAGAATCCGCTCTTAAAGGTTTTTATTTGTGCTGTTCTGTGTGATCTCCATATATCCCATCTTATCAAGTTTTGCTCACAGATCAGAGAATTTTATTTTCCATGCAGAGTTTTCTTGAAATTCCAACAGTTCCATTTCCAAATTTTCAAAATTTAACCACTGCAGCTAAGAAAGACGAGGTTCTTCAAACTTGGATTTATCAGGAGAAGTAAGAAAACACGTGGTTATTTCCATCTGACGGAACTTTAGAAATCTATCATCAAAATTCTCCGTTGCAGCTGCCACCTTGCTCGAAACTTCCTTGTAGATTTCTTCATGATTTAAACTATTGTGTGCAAATTGTGTAGAATTTTCTAAGAGCAATTTAAGATTTGGAAAATATTTTAGCTGCACATTTGCAACAGTCCATTTCATAAACGTGCATTTTAGCTTTTTATGTTTTTTTACCACAAAATATCCTTGCTGACGTTTTTCAAAAAACTTGAAGTTGCTTGTTCAGTACATTGAAGTGTTGTGTAAAATATGTAAAAGACATAACGCTGTTGAGCCAGACCATATCAGTGCATGGATAATCCTCGGGCGTAGATTTACCGGTAATTTACCAATTTGTTGACATCTTTGACAACATCGTCTTCCATTTCGCAGCTGTCCCTGGCACAAACAGCTTCATGGTGAATGAGACAATGAAACTAAATAACGGACTTTTGCTTCTTTAACAACGTTTAGTATAAAACCAGATGTTGTTCCTAACATGCAAAGTGCACCATAACTTAGACTAGTAATTGGAGTTACTTATAAAGGTCTCATGTCTTGATGAAAAAAGAGGCTTCCATCACAGAAGAGGCGTCACTCTGAGGATGCGGATGGTGCAGACCTCACTGGGTTACACAATCATAAGGGGTGACACCAACGTGTAAAATTCTGGCTGTTCCTGTTATTTGTCACATGCGCACTCGGAGGAGGTTCATGGGGTTAAGGGCCGTCCACAAAGTACGTCATGCTATTTTTGCCCATTTTCAACTCCCCCTTTCCCCTGTCACAAATCTTGCGTCGTGCTTGATAGCTCGCGTCGTCTTGTTTGCGAATTATATAAAAAGATAGAATAGGATAGATAGCTAAATGATAGAGCTGGGGTAAGACTGCAATCTGGTTTGGTAGAAGAAAGCGTAATCGCTCTACCGCGAGTCTGACAGGACGTCACAGACCCGCGAACGTGTGAGCAAAAAACCTTCGCCATGAAGCAAACAGAAACTAATACCAATAATAAAATGAAATAAAACTTAATTAACTGCAGTTTTATATCCAGGAATCCAACTAGAAAAATGTGACAGAGGTTTTTAACAACTGGCAACCCTGGCAATAGAACACATTTCTGAGTATAAATTAATTTAATACTAATCGTATCATCCCATGTATTTATTGGATTGTTCTGGAAATGTCTATAAATTAACGTATCACTTTTAAGCCGATTTTAATGGGATTACTATAAAAACAATTTCCCTGATGGTTTGTCAGACTATGAATTTAATTGTAGTTCAATTATTCACTTCGTTCGAGGCTATTATAAAAGAGGGTTCTCTAGGGTAACGGGGCATTAACTGGAATCGTACAACGTTACATTCATGTGACAAGAATTGCAACCAATCAACTAACTAGATCTTGGGAACAGTACAAGTAGGGATTCAAACAAAAAAACGAGATCCCGTTATGCATCAGAATCGTTGTGCAAACAGGAACTGGGGCACGGGATCACATCTGGGTTTGGGATCGAGCTGGGGAAAGGGATCCGATCGAGGGAAATAAATATTTACACACATAATTCTAATAATTAGGTGTTCTGTCTTAAAATTGAAAAAAAAAAAGTTATTTGACATTCTTTCTTTTCTTCTTCCCCTTCTTCTTATTGTTTTGCAAAAATGTCCATAACTAACATATTAACAAGAAGGAAATGTTTTCCTGACACCCGGTTGACCTACTACAGGTGTGTCAAAACTTTAGCATGGCTGGCCATATTCCATGAAGTAAAGCCATGTGAGGATCGGACTCGGATAATAAACAAAAATGACATGCACTGAGAGGTCATAGCAGAATTTTAATGCAAAGCGTGAAACATCCTCAATGAAGCAAATAGTCGAGGTATAGCAAAATGCAACTGGTTTTTGGTACGTGTGATATCACGCAGGACATTCAACTTGTTACATTTGCTGGTGGCCTGAGCACCATCATGAGAAAGGCGACGAGAAAAGCATAATTTCCTTTTTAATAGCTGCAAAGTCCCGAAAGCTATTACAAATTCAATAGCCAGGATTATGATATCTGCAAACATACATCTACCTTTGCTCATTGAAATTTCTTTCTGGAAAACTTGTCATGATTTCATATTGAGACAGTTACCCTCGAAAAAGTTGCAGTTTGTTCGCAAAAGGCCTTGACATGTGAATATTGTTGGCTTACCTATGCAATGTGACATGGATGACTTGAGTTAAGCAGGTTTAGGTGTCTTGCCACATCAAATAAAATGCAAAATCTGCCAGCAAAGCAGGCGTATATAATTATAATTCTGGCATTGGTTGTTTCATATGTTCTATGAATTTTGCCTAATTCTTTTTTAACTGTGTAGGAGCGTTTAAGTGCTGTCTCTACATACTCTATTCATGTCTAGACTCTAGTCCTATCTTTTTAAACTATGCATTCGCGACTGAGCGTATCACCTCTCTCTGACAGATAGATGTTAATGTTTGTGTGCCGTCCATGGCTTGACGTTGACGGGTAATTATATATTTTATGTTTATCACGTAAAAAAATTATTATTTAATGTATATTTATGTGTTTGGAACTGCACAATTTAGTTCCAACTTCTTTTTAAAAAAGTATATTTCAACTAATACAATGCACGACACTCGCTTGGGTTATTTATTGAGCGTTCCGAGGTTGTTTTTGTACCACGGAAATTTAAGAAAAAAACAAGATACGTCCCCGCCCCTAAATGGCGCATGTTCTAATTGGAAATTAGTATGTTTCAAATCACTTTGTCATTTAAGTAAGTATTTAGTGTAAGGATGCACTCTAATATCGTAGCACGCGTAAAGCCAAGTAAAAGTTCATTAAATAAAGTGTAAGCTATCAAATATTTAAGTGGAATTTTTTTTAAAGTTGCATGTTTTTGATGTGACGTCACTTATCTTAAACACCCCCTCCCATGTCAGAAATGCGTGACCTCTCCAACCCCCCCCCCCATTCCCCCTAGGCGGGTTACGTCATTAATGGACTGGCCCCTATTCATATTGACATACGTCTGAATTCATAATTAATTATGTTGTCCAAAAATTTTGAAGGGCATTGAAGTGCAATTAATTTAACAAATAACTACCTGGTTTTATAAGAACAACAAAAGCATTTAACAAGAAGAGAATAGGTTATGTTTGAAAGTAAATTTGTCTTTATTTAAATGAAATCTATGATGCAATTTGTTGAAACAATCACAGGAGTTATCATGAAGAAGGAAGTGAGAAAAAAAAAGACAGAGAGGGACAGAAAGAGAGAGAGAAAGAGAGAGGGGTAGAGAAAATGAGAGCCAGGAAAAAATATAAAAAGGTACTTTGAAATTTTATTAAAAATATTCCGTTTTAACATATAAATGGACTTTGAGTCTAATTAACACATGGAGACTACTCTCAAGTATTGAACACAAAAACATTAAGTAACAGACTTTCTGTCACTCTTTGTCTGAAAATACTAACTTTAAAAATAATTCTCAATTTCAGAGTTCTTATTAAACAAAATTCTGCATCAAACACAAATATTTGCTTCAAGGCCATCAGCCTCAGTCAAAGATAATTTGGAAACCTATTAAGATTCTATTGTTGTTCATTTATTGAATCTGTATTTCAAAAAAGTGCAGTCATGTGTGAAGCGCACCTACCTTATTTATACTTTCAGTAGTGTTCAACTTTGTTTACAAGGTCAAAACCAACTGTTGAGTTTAAAAATGGAAAAAACTTGTTTCAGCCTGGACTTTTTTTCTTTAAGAATAAATATCCCCTTCAGCTGTAATGTTCATATTTTGCTTTATCATATTTGGGTTTCTTAGTAATGGAGAAACATTTAATTTTTGTGATGGACTGAAAAAAAAAATGAACATATCATCTGGAAACAATGATGAAAGTTTAAGGCAAAATGCTCATTAGGCTAATCACCAAAAGAAAATGAAGTTAAATAAATTAAATAAATCTGATTTTGTTTAAATGATCCATTCTTCAATAGGGAAAATTAAAATGGACACCAGAAGAGCTTAAATAAATGCCTGAGAGATGATAATTGATATATCAAGATAAGTAATGAGACTTTCTAAAAGAATGGCATTATCATTGTTTCAAATATTTAGTATTTAAAAAAAATAATAATAAAGTAATCACCAACTGTATAAAGTCAACATTTAACAAAATAATTCAGTATTAGGTCCAACTTTCTGTTCACCAAAAATAAATTGTGTATCAAGCGCTTACAAAGGGAGCTAAATCTGTTAAATATTGCCAGAAAAGGTTTTATTAAATCTTTGCTAAGTAACCTATTGAAGAAAGCCTGCACTGGTAGTAAATTTGGCTTTCTGTAATTTAGTTGGATCATAATGAGTCACTAATATGAATATTTCTTTTACTTATGATTTTTTATAACAGTATCTTAACTTATCGTGTTGAAGTAAGTGGGATATAAAAAAAATTACTAAAAATTACTGTAAAAGTAAAGAAAATTTCAGTACAGCATTCTTATCCATGACCTTAGACATGAGTTTCAATCTTCACATGCCCAAAAAGTTGTTTGTTAATAATTGTATTTACTGTGATATATCAGTACTACTTTTGTCCCTTTTTTTTTTCTTTGAGGTACCCAGACCATTTCAAAAGTAGCAGATAGATTCTTGGAAAGAAAAACATTAGTCTGGATTATAATTCCAAAAACAAAAAGGATAGAAAAGGGGAAAATTTAAAAAATTTATCACATCAAAAATCAATTAGATTAAATTTATTTATTTTCTTTTAAATTGGGCCCTTCATAATTATTAGATTGTTACCTTGGTTTTATTTCAGAGAAAAATTATGTTTCCACACAATAATAACAAAAACCAAACATGTCCACAACCAATCTCAACATCTTAAATTTAAAAAAAAACAAAACATTTACAAAATAATAGTAGGAAGTCGATTTAACAGCTGGAAAATATAAGTGAAAAATTTGAACTTACATTTACATACGTTTGGTAGACAATTTTATTTTAAATATTAATACAAATGCTTCCAATCAACTTTAAAGTTAGGTGTTCAGTAGGTTTACTGGCAGCTATTTTCTCATTATTCTGAGAGACAGAGATGAAAATATGTAAGATTATAAAATGAGTAGGACCCACAGCTTAAATTATGTCTTTTGGTAATTAACCTTTCAGCCTACTAAACTGAATGTTTGAAATATGGCACTGATAAATAATTTATTCGAAGTAAAGATAATCATCAAATATTTGGAAACCCAAATGAGTGACGAAATCCAAGTCAAGAGGTACATGTAATGAAATATGAGTCTAAGAGGATTTACTTGGCTAGTCATGGAGAATATTGGTTATCATCTACAGTATGTACCTTGGAATGATTCAATAGCTTTATAATAGAAGACAAAACATAATGTTAAAAAAATTTGAGGCCTAAAAAATAGACCCAATAAATTAAAATAAAATCAGAAAAAGAAGACTAAATAGTGTTCTCAAGCTTTTAATTGATCAAAACATTTTTAAAAAATACATGATCAAATGAGAAAATTTTTAACCTGATTACTTTTAAATGTAAGTTTCCTAGTCTCAAATTTTTAAACAATAAATTTTTGTCAGCAAACCGACAGTACTATTTAAAAAAAAAACTTTAAGGGCTATAAATACTGATAAATGGGATTACAATATGAATATGAGTAATTAAATTATATAAAAATAAAACTTGATTATTAATCACCTCTAACAAAATTATACATTATTTGAAATTAAGCAAACATAGATGAATTTTTAAAAAGGAAAACCAATGGGGAAAATATCAAACCACATAATTAATTGATAATCCTTAAAGCTGTTTTTGATTTGTTGGACATCTATGATGGTGCTAACAAAAGGGGAATCTATTTTACAGTTTCATTTTTCACATAAGTTCCTTCCCCTCATATGTAATTTCCCTACTCTATAGAGTTTCATCATGAAAGATGTTTTTAAAGAACTGCTTGAACCAGCAAAACAGTGTTCAATTGAAGAGGAAAATAGTGATAGCGACATAAATTCACCTGCATATTGAAAAAATTTGATTAAAAATAAATAAACTCATCTGTACATAAACTAAACTTAAGTTGCTGTAATTTAAAAAAAGGAAATATTGATACTACATCATGGATTGAAATATGAAAAACTATCATAGGATTAGATAAAATTTGGACCTGCCACAAGTGCCATGAAAGTATATGGATATGTCTCACATAGCCTTTGAAAACTCACAGTGAGTCTAAAATATCCTTTTTTTAATAATAAATACCCCCCACCCCAACCAATCAAACAGTAAACCAGTGTTTTTTGACACTTGAAGTCTAGACTGACTTAACAATTAGTACCATTGAGATTTCATTAACTCCAATCAACAAAAGGTGAAGTGCAGTGTCAGATGAAAAAATGAGCTGGACATAGATCTAAATGAATTCACAAGGTCAAAGTTTGTGGTATTAACAAGTGATAAAATCAGGAAGAAAAATACACTACATGGATCATACAAATAATAGTGTGGCTTTATGAATGGCATGACATGACATGACGTATCACTTGTAAGTTGATTTATAGTCCATTTACCAAAAAAAACAAAGGAAGTGCACATTTTAAGCTTAAGTATAACAACAGATATTTATAGAGAGCTTATAAAAATGTGTTTTATTCTCAGAGAGGGACCTGTTAGTTACTGCTAAAATTTTATTTTATTGAATTTTTTTAAAAATAACATTTTTTTTTTTTTTAAACTAGGCAATCAGCACTTATCATCATTACAGGTGGAGGTTGAAAAGATAAGTTCATAGCTAGATTGAAAGCAGGCCACTTTTTAAATTTTAGGGCCGTTAGTTATTGCATTTTCATATTTGGCAATATTTTTGTTAGAACATGATTTGGAAATCATTGCCAGCTGCTTTTTTATTTTAAAATTAAAAGAGACGAAGGATAAAATAAAATAGTGACTTACATATTATTCTAATTCTTTTGGTGTTTTACGAAATAGAATGTATTAAGTACATATGGTTTCAAATAAAGTAAAAACCTCGAAATATGTCATTTGTTCCATTGAAATTCATAAAAGAATTGTCTTTTAAATATGCTTAATTATTGGAAGCTACAGGAGATGATTTTAGTAACATAGTTATATTAAATGTGCCCCTAAGCACACAGATCCATGGACAAAAAAAAATAAATCAGAATATGGCTAATCGTGAGAAGTATAATGACAATAATCAATTTTTACAAAATGTTAATTATATGCAAAAATAGGGGAAGGGGCCATATAGATGAAGGCATCACAGCTAAGATAAGACAATTTAGTTATTTCCTCTGAAGGTGCACAACACATAGAAAAATTGAGGATAAAGTGGACCACAAAAAGCTGGAGCTCATTTCTTTCAACAAGCTATAACTTTTGAGACTTCAAAATCTATTTTTGTCATAACATACTTTATGATTTGGGGACGGGAAAAAATTGTGGACTAGTAATAACATCCCTTTAAAATCTTTAAGAGGGGATATATTTTATCTATGACATCTAAAATAAAAGTTAATATTTGTTTATATTTAAAAATAGCAGAAATATTTCATTGTTTATAAATTATGAACTCACACAACTATAATTTCTAGTTTTTGGAGTTCCATTTTCCTAACTGACTACTCAAACTCAAAGCTCCATAATGCTTTGGTAAAACACTTTTAAAAAAAAATATACATCATAATAAATTAATGTCATTTGATAATTGTACTTTTTATTTTAAAATCACAGTGAAGATATCAATTATAGAGCGTAATGTAGAAATTTGTAGCACACCTCATGGAAATGATATGAAGAAAAGTGTTTAAAATACCAACAGTGCAGTTGAGGAATTAATACAATAACTCTAACAATAAAAAAACGAACATAAATATTTTAATGTACATGTATATTAACAATCTAGTGCAATAGTTATTTAAAAATAACTCTAGGCTTTTTATAATATTTAGATAATTCCCATAAAGCTTTTTTTTTTTTAAAATAAAATAACATTTAAAAATGTTAATGGATTGAGAAAATTTATTATTTAAACATAAACTTTAACGTTTGATAAAGTTTATTTTAAAAAATGTTTTATTACATTTTGTAAATACTCTTTTTGTTATTGATTTGCTTTAACTTATCCACAAATAACATTGATAAAAACCTGGACAGGGTCAAATAATATGATCATCTCATCTGTTATAATTGAAAATGACTACACATTGATTCTTCAATATTTCAATATTTAAAAAAAACAACAACCTCAAATCAAAATCTCTACATTTTTAAATATGCAATCTAATTGAATAACAGTGTGGAAATGTTAGAACCGACTTTCCTAGTTGTAATAATTTTGTTCAAGTCTTAGTTTAACACTATTGAGGTAATAAAATTAAAGAAGAAAATGACTTTTTCAATTGCAATCTGGTTGGACATGGGAAACAGAAGCATTTTTCATTATTCATATAAATATAAATATATAAGTAGCATATTCAAACATGACAATAACAACTGACCTTCTGGAGAACATTTCAATTCAAAAATAATTACCAGAATATGGAATACACAAGTATATACTATTTGATAAACTCAGTAGAAAGAAACATTTACAACTTTCAAATCCAAATATTCCAGTTTGAAAAAAGATTAATGATAATGATGGACCATGGGGGTACATTGTATATATTTATATTCCACCAGTAGCTATTCAAGTTTACAGCGGAGATTTTTCCAAATAGAACTCTTTTGAAACTTTACCATAAATATATTAAACTAATAAAAAGTTTATAAAAAATTAAATATAAAGAAACTGACAATTAATTTATAACTTATCCCTTATGCCAAGATAAAATGAATTCTCAATTTAAAAAAAAATTAAAAATTTCTAATTGTTGACAGACCTAATTATTTTAGAAATTTTAAAATCTTCATTGTTTATTATTTTCTATCCTATAAAGGCATACAATTATTTGCAGTTTACAAAAAGCACTTGTTTGATATTGCCTTGGAGGAAAAAAAAATAGAAAGAAAGTGGTTTGATGAAGGTGAACCGCACATGGAGCATTTAAACTCATTAGATTTAATGAAACTGAACATTCACACAGCATGAAATGTCATCCAATCAACAACAACCACACTATAACTCATCCTTTTAACTTATACTTGTACACTTACAGCTAGTTTTGTTATATTTATAGATAGATTCATTTGTTGTGGTCTCCAAGATCCTGGGAGGGATGAAGGATAATAATTATTGATAAAAAAAAAATAATAAAAGATGAAAAAAGCAAACAGCTAGTATTGGGTTGTTGGTCTAGTTTTGGTCACATAGAGTGGCTCCTGGTTGTTTCACACCCTCACACAGTGTGTCTAATGGCCATCTCACACAGAACAATTACCTCAGGTCCGCATTACTAACTGCAAGCTTCAATTTCACTGGTGTGGGGGAGGGGGGTGGTTGAAATTATCTAGGTGTGGAGTAGTGTCAGGGCTTGGAAAGCAGCTGTTCTAAATAATCATTTTAAAATAAATTATTAAATCCAAAAATGAATTTCAGAAAAACTGGAATAGATTTTTTTGGAAAAAAGGTTTTGAAAAGATAAATGTTATAATAGAAAACTCGAAAAATACAATTTTAAAAAAAATATTATTTTAAAAACAAAAGTAAAAGTGGATTTAAAAGGAAAGTATAAATCTTGCAGAAAAGTTTAAGTGAATTAAAAATTCTCAAGCATTCTCCCTGTACTTTTGCCTCACCCTGGTTACCTCACAGAAATTCACAACATACTGAATCCCCCACGCCCGCCCTGTGCACCTCAACACACCTGTCATCTGCACCCCTGCCATCGTTGTTGGAGCTGTGACCTGGGGCCTTACTCAACTCTGGGCCGCAGCCTGTGGGTCACACTGGAGCAGCCTGACGATGGAAGGGTCACTCTTGGCGCCCTCGATGAACTCATCGATAGAGAGCTTGCCGTCCAGGTTCTTGTCCATCTGGCGGAAAATCTTGTCTGTCCGTTTCTCTGGTGTGGACTCATCTTCAGGCATCTTCATCACTGTGCCGACCATCTTGTAAATAGCCTGATGGATAAACAAACTTAAGTAAATAAAATCGTAAATAGCCTGATGGATAAACCAACTAAAGTAAATAACTCGTAAATAGCCAGATGGATAACCAACTCAAGTAAATAATCTTGTTTATTTTTAGTACAGCTTTCAATAAAGCATGTGGAGGACTACAAGAGATTTTAACCCCCCAAAACACTCTAATTATCGTTTGGCTCTAGTAACTTCCTCACTTTATGTAATCACCGACTTTGGTGGGATTCTAGTATGTATTAGAAAAAATGTATGGTGACATAAAGCATGTTTTATGGCAAAGCTTGATGTCTGTAATTAAACTTTTAGGTATTAGTGAGTAGAAGAGTTATGCCAATGAAAGCTCAAATGTCTAATCGTCTAGCAGCCAAAAACAACAACAAACAAAACCCACTAGTTCTAGAATCCCTACTGTTAATTCCAGTAATATTCTTCTAATGCATCCTTTAATTTTTCAGACGTGACGTTGAAATGACTTTAATTAGACTTTTCGTGTGACGCCAGTCAGAAGATGAAATTAGCGCGTGCAGACACGCTCATTTCTGAAGAAAAAAAATCAGCAACAGAAAAAAATGACCATAGAAAGATGACCTTCAAAATAAAATTTACATAAGCAATCAGAAAAACATCTTGAATTAAGGTATCTAACAGTGGGATAAATCAGCTTTTGAAGAATTCCTCGTGCTTCACACCATACTCTAGGATCGTTATCTAGAATCAAAAACAAAAATAAATACAAATTTTCACCCAACCAATATAGCTAAATGTAGGGGAAGAGTGGGTGGTAATCGCAGGAAATGGGAGATAGCTGACAGCAGAAAAGACAGCCATTCATACATGGCATCCCACGACTAAGTAAACCAGTTAGAAGAGCCTGAGCTGTCTTATAAGTGACGACAGCGTCATCGGTAATCAAATATCTTTCTAGTACAACTGATGTCAACTTTATTGAATATAACTAACACGACAGGTGGTTCTCAAACGACAAGGATGTTGGCTTAAAGCCACTCAGAGTGCGATAACAGTTCCTAAACGATTATTGGAGCCCAAAACCAAAGTGAAGTTGAAAAGTAAAACAAGGGGTCACGGTTCTAATTAGACTGTAGTTGACAGCAAACAGGTAACCCTACGGTCATAGTAAAGGACACTTCTATGAATGAAATTTTTACTGAGCTTACATTGCAGAATCTAATAAGCAACATACGTAAACATTAAGAAAAGATACGTTTACAAGTAGGCGGCATATAATAACCTAAGACAACACACTGAGTTGTTTCTGTCAATCAGAGGAATATTTGTATCGTGCAGGTAAAAAATTCTAGTATAAATGACTAAAGGCTATCAGGTCTTTCCAGGGTTAATAAAAAGCAAGCTGAATATGGCAAATACAATGGTTATGGAAATTACTGTATTTTAATGTGTATAACAGACCAAGCTTGAACTAATTTATAACTTGACAAAAGAGGGTCATCTGAAATAGGAGATCAGCCAGTCAGCACTAGAACCACAGTGGCTCAGAATACCTTGACAATGGTATCATGGAATGAAAAAGGACACCGAGCCTCCGAGAAGATATTACCCTAGATACCACCAAAGAAGACCATATTTTCTAAGAGATTTGTGTAGTCCTAAGAGGCCACATAACCCCCATACACCATTAAACCCTAGAGATCACAGAGCTCCAGAAACCATAGAACCGAAGTACCATGGATTCTCAGAGGCCATAAAACTACAAAGACCATAGAACGCAAAGACCATAGATTCTAAGACCATAAAGCTCCAAAGACCATAGATTCTCAGAGACCATAAAGCTCCAAAGACCATAGATTCTCAAAGACAATAAAGCTCCAAAGACCATAGATTCTCAGAGACCATAAAGCTCCAAAGACCATATATTCTCAAAGACAATAAAGCTCCAAAGACCATAGATTCTCAAAGACAATAAAGCTCCAAAGACCATAGAGCTCCAAAGACCATAGATTCTCAGAGACCATAAAGCTCCAAAGACTATAGATTCTCAAAGACAATAAAGCTCCAAAGACCATAGATTCTCAGAGACCATAACGCTCCAAAGACCATGCAACTCCAGAGACCAGAGTAGAGATTGTTTCTACTTTAGTTACGAATGGGGGGGGGGGGAGAACTATACTTACTAATAATTTCAGGTAGATTCTACATTTTAAATCTTAAGTAACAACAAAATCTACCTTTAATAATTTAAGCTCAACAACGAAAACTGAATAAAATCCACAAAGCCAGAAAGTTGGAATTTAGAGGAGAATTGCGTTAGGATTGCTAATTTGCGCACGCACGGCCGAATTCAGTTCTTTGACACATGGACGGTAAAGAAAAAAGACGTATAAAAGAGGACAGCGAATCAAAGTATCAATAAAATAGCAAAGCTAATCCAAAAGTTGTTTTTACGTAACATAATTATGTTGTACGAAGGAATATGCGAGGGAACCTGACTTTAATGTACATAGGAAAACCTAACAAATCACCACACAGATCTGTTCAACAATTAATTTATTTGTTCAATGGCAAGGCTACGTTCTGTCATGCTATCTGGCAATGTTTCTAGAATAGCGTGGAAACTGGCGTGGCATTTATCAAAGCTGGAGCAAGGCCTAAATTATTGATTTTGTATACCCCCCCCCCCTCAGTTCTATCCCTCCAATTTAAAAAAAAACAACAACAAAAACCCCACTTTTCCGACCGAGATCTCAATGATTGTAGCTAATTTGATGCCCACGGATTTAAGAACACTAGTAAGAAATTTGAGCAGATTTATAATATCAATACAGTATAGTGATGCGTTTGGCTGTATTGATTTTAGAGTGTTTGGGTTTGCATTGTTACCGCAACAGAGTTTAATTGTAGAAAACTTAGGTTTGCATTGATAACAAATTTAACTAAAGACAAAAACATAATGTTTTGGTTCATAGAACTTCCACGTTTAACTTTGAAATGTTTCTGTAAATATAAATAGTTTTTTTCCCCTAGTACACTTTCTGATCAAACGTAACTGGACTGTCAAGCACTTTATTTTCAGACTGTATAACTGTACAATTATATATATCATATATATATATATATATATTAGTCGTTAGAGCTGTGGATATTAATTTAACAATTAATCGTTAAAAAATTTGATTGCTTAAAATTAATTTGATAGATTAAAATTAGATTTTCTCGATTAATCGGGAAAATTAAATTATTCAATTATTTAAAAAGAAAAAAAAAGAAATGCATTTTTAGGCCCTGTTCAGTTGCGATTCACTATTTCACAAATCGGTTAAGTCGCGGTAGTTCCATGACTCCCAAATTGTGACGCAACAAAGCAAATTCATTCTGATATGCTAGAAATAGGGAAGAAAAACCCTCTAGTTTACATATGCACGTCTAAATAAATAATAATAATGAAAAATTAATGAACAATTTTTAACACGAACAAGGTGATACACCGAATTCTCAATGTGGTACCCGGAATTCCCCCCAAACAAAAACATTGTGGTAGGCACACTGAGGCTTACAGTTACTAGTTACAAGTTACAGAACTCAGTGCCCACACAACATAAGATAAGACCACGGCCTCTAAGCAACTTACGTTAGGGGTGAATTTGATAAAGTGGCAAATAGCGTAGCGTATGTGATGGATTTATGAGAAAGTTTTACATGAACTGCTCAAGTTTTGTAGATTTCGTGACAAATTTAACAATATCTGAATATGGTCATGGAGAGTCGTATTAAAAAAAAATGGCCGAGGCTGATTCAGTGGGTTACGGTTGCTAGGTTACATCATTCCAAATTGATTGTTTGGAGACAATGGCAGCCATTATCGCGTGACTGGTGATGACTCGGTCACTTTAAATTGTCACCTTACTGTCTATGAGACATTGCTCAGATATCTGTCCAGTGGTGAGTGGTGAGTTTGTAAGACTGTTGTTATTGGTGCCATCTACATAGTATGTCAACAGCTGTCACTAGTGTCTACTATAGCTATCCAATGTGTTTTTATAGCTGACATGTGTCTAATAGCTGTCCAGTTTTTTAAATTTTTTTTTTTTAATGGGTAATCTAATTTGGGGGGGGGGGGTTTCATTGGCCACTTATATTGTTCGGCGGTGTTCATGATTTCATATTGATTTGTTGTTGCTGGTTGATTGAAAGTTTTAAATGTTTCTACCCAAAGAGGAGCAGATATACCATTTAAATTATTGTTTCCAATTCTGATTTTTTACTTATTACAAAAACTGACTTCCATAAGCCAAAACCCATCATATTAGACGCTTTATTTAAATATGGACATGCTCTTAAGCTTGCTATTAAAATGGCACCATTGTTATCAGATGATGAATTTATAAAGATAGGACCCGGTTAAATGACTAAACACTCTTGAAATTCACATCATAATAAAAGGGTATACTTTTATGTACAAACTCACATTATGCACCAAAGAGATTTTTTGTAGAAATGGTGTGTGTGTGGGAGGAGAGGCTTGTGAGTTAAGGGTATTGGTGAAATTCAAGGGAACATTACGGAATATTCCAAAACGTAATCTTATCAACAAGATTTTATCAGGAAACCCAC
Organism: Radix auricularia; assembly: GCA_002072015.1. Lineage (NCBI taxonomy): Eukaryota > Metazoa > Mollusca > Gastropoda > Lymnaeidae > Radix > Radix auricularia. The sequence continues at coordinate 304,776 of MUZC01000284.1, read as the reverse complement.
TCCACACGAGATGAGTGCGGGGTTGTGTCCCGTATTCCACGCACTTCCGGTAGTCAACCAGACGCTTGGCATCACAACAACTGTAATACACGGGGAGCGAACTGGATCGATTCTTGACATTCAGGGATATTTACTTCTGTCGACACAAGACAAAACTCAATAATAAAAAAACAACCTGTAAATACAAAGTTTTTGACTATAAATCCCTTATATAAGAGACAGATCTAAAAGTATTAATTATATTCAAAATAATATGCACAGCGCAAAAAAACATTCACCGGCTGAACGTGACTTAACTCTCTTGCTGTCAAATGGGTACTGTCATTATAGGGTGTGGTCACCGATGGTTGGAGTGAACTCCAGCAAACACGTGGATGTCGACAACAGACGGCTACCATACATTTATATAGAAATAAACTAAAAGTGCATTAATTTAATCCCGGTACATTCGATGGATCTGCAATTTTGATACAATGCATTGTTAGGGGACACAAGTCTATGTGCGAAATTTCAGCTCGATAGCATGATTGAAAGTGGGTAAGTTTTTACTTTTTTTGCCGGACCAACGATGAGACGACGGTGAAGTTAATAAGGGATTTAATAATAACTTTGTTTAGGTAATTTTTAAAATGTATTTAGTGGTTTACTGTAATACAGCAGGAAAGAACCGAATCGATTCTTGAAATTCAGATATTTTTACATCTGGCGAAACAAAAAAACAACAACAAAACAACTCAATAATGCTAATAATAAATAAAATTTAAAAAAGATATATTTATTTAATTAAAAAAAAACAACTACTTTTTCAGTGGTTTCTACTTGAGGTTTCCTTAAACCATTCAATGACAAATCAATATAGCCCCTGATCAATAGAGCGCTAATCAATCGATATCTTACAATACACTTTATGAATAAACATCACAGCCATCAATAAGCAAAATGCACCATCGATTGCTTGCTGTAGAAAGGAGGGCAATTAACCTCGCAAATGTACTTCAAAAACGGTCAGATCGTTAAAATAAAATGGATTGGTTGGATCAGGTAAGATTTTTTTTATAGCTCTTGAGGCTGTGGCGGTCAAACGACTTTGTGATAAAAGTTTGTTTTTTTTTTTTTAAAATAAAAATGTCACAGTAAATAACTTCACACAAATCTATAATAATGGATCCACATTCAGTGTGTGGTGTCAATAATGCCACCACCACTAATAATGCATTCATTTGTGTTTAATGGCACCAAGGGCAAAATTCGATCTGCAACCAAGGGCAAAATTCGATCTGCAACCAAGGGCAAAATTCAATCAGGTTCTCACACTAGCTCGTGAAATAAAAAGTCGGGCTTTAAAACCAGCAAGATTTTTAATATAGCAACGCATGGACATTTCTAACCGTTGGGCGGAAACCTTTAAATACCAGGAGAAATATTCGACCACAAAGGTGTGTGTATGATCGCCAGGGAAATTGCTGACCACGAGGTGTGAATGATGACCACAAGAGGAAATGTTTGACCACAAGAGGAAATGTTTGACCACAAGACGAAATGTTTGATCACAATTGGAACAGTTTAAACGCAAGAGGGAATGCTTGACCACAACCACAACAGAAATGTTTGATCACAAAATGAAATATTTTCCCATAATGGGAAATATTTGACCATGCGTGTGATGTTTTAACTACGAAGGGAAACGTTTGACCATGAGAGTAATGTTTTAACTACGAAGGGAAATGTTTGACCATGAGAGTATCTATCTATCTATCTATCTATCTATCTATCTATCTATCTATCTATCTATCTATCTATCTATCTCTCTATCTATCTATCTATCTATCTATCTATTNTATATATATATATATATATATATATATACACACACATACATATATCTCAATATTTATTTGTATGGTCAGACATTATCTACCTATGTTTCGGTAAAACTAAAATAAAAAAGGAAAGAAAAGAACAACCCCCACAAACACGCATGCATGCATATGTACAAAAACAACTCCAGCCACTTAAAGTTAAAGATGGAAACCTTACCACATTGTCACGTCGCCTAGAAGTTGTTTAACTTTTAATAATAACATCTAATGTCAGTAGCAATGCAAACATGATATTTCTCCACAATATTGTCTTCGAAACAACGGCTGCTTGTAACCATGTAACAACAGAGAAGTTACAATCCTAGCCATCGGTAATGATGCCACTTGTATCTCCTTACCCCCCCCCCCCCCTCAACCAACCACACACACTTTTTCTCCCGGCAAACTGAGCTCTTTTAATGATTCCAACTAAGGAAAATTTCATGTGTTGGATCGATAGAGGGTGGACTTTACTGTCCGGGAGGTGGGGATTTGGGAAAGGGATCGGGCTGGGGGATGCCGAGGGAATAATAAGGAAATATTTTTTGTTGGGAAATATCATCTTGACACAAACGTGTATATAGATGTCGTTGGAGGTGGCGGTCACAGTAACAATGAAGAATGCTAAAATTATCATGTTACCCGTGTCGAAAGGAATATCATGGGGAAGCCATCTGTATTGGAGTTAGGGAATGCAGATGAGAGGAAGGGAGAGCAATTGAGAGGGAAAGAGAAAAGTTAATAGACTCGGTTTCTTAAGCAAAACAGAGTAAGAAGTTTACAATTGAGTAAAATTTCAGTGAACAGGTTATAGTAAATGGTACGTGTATATCTGAAGTCCCTGTAATACGAAGGTAAGGTATGACGGATGTTATATATATTAAGATATTTTAGAAGGCATAGCGCCTCCCAGCACATGACCTTTGAACTTAACGACAGTTTAAAATTATGAAATTCAAACCCTAGTCTAGTTGAATATTCCCTTTGAAACATACATTATTTATTTAAACTTATTTTCATCAAGTATCCCAATCAAAACACTATGCATGGTTCAACGGTTTGATTAACTTTTAAAGAATTTGAAGCGCTCATCAAGATTTGAACCCTATAAATTCACGGAAATTTTTTTTAAAAATAAATAAATAACCACTTCGATTTTCTAAATTCATGAGCACACACACATACGCAAGAGACATCAAACTGGGTCTGAAAACACAAGTAAAAAGTACTGTGGAATAGCCACAGCCTTGAACATGCTGAGCCGGGCCCGCTTGATAATGCCTAAAAGTCAACCTTTGATTAACACTCAAACACGAAAAAAACCATAATAGTTAAAACTATTATTTAGAAACAAGTTTCGGTGGTCTCAAAAGTAAACAACGAGTTTCAAAAATTATATTTGTATGTGCATGTATTTTATATAGTTATATATTTTTTAAAATATAATTTTGATAAAGTCTGTTCAAATCTTTATTCAAGGTTGCTCCAAACGTTGTAATCTATTTCATAAAAATTTTGAAAATGAGCCAAATGGAATTCCGGCATTCATAAAAGTTAGTATTGAAAACTAGAAGTTTAGGAGAGGGGACCTATAATCCTAAACCTAATAGCAAGGCGCTCATTTACCAACATTATTAGGAAAAGAAGGCGAGCCGTAAATATTTATTCTCTCTATCCCACCACATGTGCTGCAAAAAAATAAATAAAATAATAATAAATCCCCACTGCCGGGCCACAAAGCGACAAGCTGGAAACCCAAAAGCTGGGAAATTAGCAATGTAACTCTTCTGTTTTGAATAACTCAGCAATTTATGAAACTATAGGGTTCCGTGAGAGAGAGAGAGAGAGAAAGAGAGAGAGAAAGAGAGAGAGAGAGAGAGAGAGAGAGAGGAGTAAGTGTGAGAGAGTGAATGAGAGAGAGAGAGAGAGAGAGAAATAAAAAAAATTATATATATTAATAAATATATATACGTGTATGTATATGTATATATATTAGGGCTAGTACTGAATACTGAGTGAAACAAAGTTGATTAATATGAAAAAAATTAATAGATTAATTATATTTATTTTTATAATGCATGTAAGGATTCCGTTAAGTTGCCATTAATTATTTCGCGAAATCGGTTAAAACGCGGTAGTTCCATGGCTCCCAAATTTTGGGACTTTACACAGTAAATTCGTTCCACTAAGCAAGAAATAAGGAAGAAAACCCTTTCGTTTGCGTATGCACGTCTAAATAAATAATAATATAGGTATAACCATGGTTCTAACACTTCGCTTACTTATCAAACCAAATTAAAAGCGTAATAAGCTAATGGCAGTAATGGAGTCTGACTCAGAGACAGAAAATGACGACAGCTCTTCTGATGAATTACTGCGTTGAAAAATGGAGATAAAAGTTCACGAATCCATTAACCCTCTACAATGGTGGAGACTTAACCATATCCGATAATGTCTTTTCACCATTATAGAGGGTTAATGGATTCATGAAAATTGAAATTTATGGTGTCATAAGTAAAATTTATTAAACAAACTTGTCGAAAATCGAAATAACACTGGAATGTCTTCTTTATATGACATCTTTTAACCAACCATTGAATTGACATTATTTGGTTGAAGTGATGAGCGGGCCTTATTGACAATATAACCAGCCGAGCTGAACAAATCATTCACACAGCTTTAGATTGTCTCTGATACTCTAGTGCAGTGGTTCTTAACGTGGGTTCGATCGAACCCTAGGGGTTCGGTGAGTCAGTCGCCGGGGTTCGGCGGAGGGAGGTGAAGACAGCACCCGACTCAAGGCATCTATATTACTACTAATAATGAAGGGTTCGGTGAATGTGCATATGAAACTGGTGGGGTTCGGTACTTCCAAAAAGGTTAAGAACCACTGCTCTAGTGGATGTTTGGTTTGCAGGTGATCAGCAAAGAATCGGAAACTTGGAAGCAATGATCCCTTTAAGCAGTGCGGATGCGCAGATATTTGACCCACGCAACTTATGAGTTTAGAATCCTTGCGCAGCAAATTTGTAAATATTGGAAAAAACGGACGTTGTGCAATTTTGCATAACAATTTTTTTTTTTTAAAAATGGCACACGGGCTAACGAAGCTTAGACTTACAGGGAACAATGCATGATAGGCAAACGATTTCTCTCAATGGACAAAATAACCTTCAAAATGTTCACGCCAGTCAATAGTTTTAAACCAAAATGTTCGTGAATTCGTCCGGAAATTAGTATATAGTTATCGTCCGAAATATTTTACTTTTTGACTTTCAGTACATTTATAAATAGTGGGTCGATTAATCGTTAAACAATTTTGATCGTTAAATTTTTTAACGGTTAATCGATGAACCAATAGTTAATTTCCGCAGCCTTAAAATATTTTCATTTGAAATAAAAAGGTAGAATACATATGTTTATTCAGGCCAGTGAAATCAGTAACAATTATTTGTAGAAAACGGAAAGTAAACTGTGCGATCATTGAAAAGGGGCAAAATATGCTGCACGTCTGCATGAGAATAGCTCGTGAGTTTTTAGGCCTCTCTTCTTTCACACTTAAGATCTCTTTCTTTATATCAAGGACGCGCAAGTGGAATATGTTAAAATTTTTAATGATCAAAATTTAAGAAAGAATTTCAAATATTTGTTTACCTATTTATTAACAATTTATAATTTTTTTTACTAACATACTTTCCCCTCGTATTATTATTCTTTATTTAGACGTGCACACGTAAACAGAAAGGTTTTTCTACGCTATTTCTTGCACAGTAGATCGAATTCGCTGTGTTACATCTTAAAATTTAAGAGTCTGGAAGAACCGTGACTTAACAGATTCGCGACATAATGAATTGCGACTTTACGGGATCTATATATGTGTTATAACATATAGTTAATCGAAGTTAATAGATTAAATTTTTCCCGATAACTTGAACAAATTTTAAAATAAAATCAGTACCAGTCCTAATTTAAACTAGAAATAAGAAAAAAGATAATGTCTTTATTCCCAGAAAGTTTACCCAAAAGTCAAAATAATTATGCGAATACTTAGAACTGAAGATAAATAGTACTTGGTTCCCATTAATGAGTAGATAACCATAACACATAGAGAATTCTAAAAAGAAATAGCGTAATCCTCTCCGGGTTTCGAATCCATCTTTATAAATTTTTAGTCCAAAATTTTAACACATAACCATCACTTCAGGAAATAGCGACTTCTTAACATTTATACATTGTATAAACGATTGCACTCTTTGACAAGCTACCCATCAGTTTTGAGGGACATGGAGGAATGTAGACGCTCCAAGGATTAATGCACTGGTATGTTATACCTGTAAAATATATAATAAAATGAAAACGTGTGCAGAAGCGGTGGTGGCCGCCTAAGTGAATTGGAGGCCATAGGTGAAGTGAATTTGGTTGCCCTAGATGAAATAGAATGATAAAAGAAAATATGGATAGATTCTTGTGCGAGGCCCCCACTAATGATGAGACTAATCGGAGGCCCTAGGCGGCTGCCTAGTTCGACTATGCCCTGTGTTCACTTAATGTAGAACCACGACAAAACTGTCCCTGGTGAAAAAAATAGCTAGCACGAGTTGGGGTGCAGATGCAAGACTATTGAGGGCTCTTCATCTCGGTAGTGAGAGAGGTGCCATTGACTATAGCCTTCCGGTCCAAGCCTTTGCGAGCCGTACGGCTCTAGAAGGACTGGACCGAATACAGAACCAAGCTCTACTGTTCGTATGTGGGGCGTTACGGACCACACCCACCGCCGCAGTAGAAATTAGGTCGAACGTTGAACCCCTGGTAATAAGGCGAGAAAAAGCAATCATGACCACGGTTGAGCGATACCGTATGCTTGGGCATGACGAACCCTGCTACCAATTACAAGACCGCTGGGTCAAGAGGACACGACTGAAGAGACCATCCTTCATGGACGCATTCCACGAACTGGAAAATTCAGTCCCGATACAGGGAACGCATGCAACTGGTCCCAGCTCGAGGACCACATGAAAGCTTTGACCCGCCTGAACTAAGTTTGACACTGGCAAACACTGCTTTGAGAAAAGCCAGTCCCGTCGAGCTATAGCGAGACGAGACACTGAGAACGATCGAGGTCTATGGCGACAGCATGGTAAAAGTCTTTACAGATGGCTCACGTTTCAGAGACGGAAGAAGTGGATACGGCGTTCTAATTCAATACCTGCAACCTGGACCCGACAATACAGAACGGTCGGGGCTGTGTTGAGCCGCAAGCAGTAGTCACGACGCCGAACTGGAGGCGATCCACAGGGGTTTGAAGGAAGTACGCCGACGTCTAGCAAAGCGAAAGGTTGTCCTGACCGTAGTGGTCTTCACCGATTCACGGTTTGCGCTGAGACCGTGGGTCGATCCTCTCTGGAGACTAAAACGGTTGGTGTTATTCTGGAAACAGTAGGTGAAATCCTGACAAGTGGGGGCAGAGTATATCGCTGGGCACTGTGGCGAGACACACTCAGACAGGGTCGATACATTAACAAGAGAAGGGTCAGCCCAGCCCCAACCCGATAGGCCTATGACTCAGCTGGGGGGTCAGATCATGGCTAAAAGAACATTTACGAGAGAAATGGCTTGAGGGCTGGGCATCAGGAAATACGGCCAGGAAAGTAAAGTTTACCAAAGAATGACGCGACCGAGCAAAAGCGATCCCTGGTGGAAACTTGAACGTAGTAATCAGACAGCAATAACACGGATGAGGACTGATAATAGTTAACACGAAGCTACCTGCACACATTTAACACCACAAGGAAACTGGCCTGTCACTTGTGTGGCTACCCCAAGGAGACGGTGGCCCACGTACCAGAAAGGTGCCCCGAGTTGGGCGGGGTCTTACAACGAGAGGTTGCGGTACCTGCGGAGGACTGCCTCTATGGCGATGCCCGTTTGATGAGGCTCGCTTGCGATAAATTGAACCGGGTTTTATGAGCCTAAAGGCTCGACCCAAAAGAGAAAGAATGTTCACTAGTATAGTATATTTCATAATGACGTTTCATAAATGACGTCAAGCGATTTTTGCCGATTTTCCCCACTCCCTCTCATTGTCACAAATAGTTTGGACCCTCTCCTCCTAAAATACGATGTCAAGAAATTTTGCAAACCCCGTCAAATAAAGCCGTATTTCCTATTTGAAAATGGGCAAGTTTCGACTCACTCATTGTTATTAAAGTGTGTATTTAGCGTAAGACAGCACTCTTATAACGCAGGAGAAAACATGTTACAAATGTGTGGCCCCTCTTCCACCCCCACCCCGATGAGTGCAGTCATTTATGGACGGCCCTTTATGAGAAATTATTCTAACTATAGCATGACCTCAATAAAAGTTCTTCCCAAATATATTATAATATTTAATGTTTAAAAATTCCTAAGTATAAGTTACAATTCTTAAAATGACTGAGTGAGGTAAAAATAATAAATTATTGACTTTTCAAACAATGAATGCATATAAACTCCGGATTCAGGCTCACTCTATATCGGTTAACAAATAAGAATAATTTAATAATAAAAATTTGATCATCTTCCCCACCTACAATATCCTTCTCGAAACTGATTATGTCAGGACAACCCATTTGAAACGGTTCGCATGCAAGTGTCGAACCTGAACTAGGACGCAATAATCTTCTGCACAGAAGGAGCGTCTGTAACAGATACGATAAGATAAAGAAGTCGACCATGGACCGGTCTAAATGCAACTTCATTTTGTTATCACCCATAATAAAACGGGTATTGCTGATGGTTGATACAAGTTTCTAGTCACAAAAAGAAAAGACAGTTTTGATGGAGTGCCTAATTTCTGACTGATTAAACAATAATATTGATCAAATATTTCCAAGGGCAAAAGGTAAGAGACTCATAAATCACTTAAGACTTTCGCAAGGGACGCGGTATCTTCTCAACCCACCTCAACACCCCCGCAACACACACATACACAAAATACCGGTAGTTTTTGCGAGATACACCTTTTATTCTCAGTCCCCCCCCCCTTACAAAAGCCATTTTCCACGGAAAAAAATGGTGATAAAAATCGTATTACCTTTTAGGTAACTTCAACCCTTTTAACTTTAAGTATCCTTTTGGTGACGTCACCTGACGCAGTGCATTACCCCATGGTGTCGTGCAGAGCGCGCGCTTTCATCTCGCGCTTGATGGAAAACTTACAAGAAGTACTATAAATAAAGCAGGTTGGGGTGTGGAGTGAGGGGGTGGGGAGAGAAACAGATGATTTTTGTTGATAGTGTGTGTGTGTGTGTGTGGTTGTGCGGACGGGTGGGGGCGGGCAGGAGGGTCTAAAAATAGACCCCACACCGCATCCCTCATG
>MUZC01000284.1:281469-295519 GCA_002072015.1 Radix auricularia | reverse complement strand
GGGGGGGGGAGGGGAGAGTAAAGCCTATTCCTGTCTGCAGTGTTCTATACACAGAACTCAACTACAGTCAGTCATTTTTTGTAAGCTTATATTGTGTACTTCTTGCAAGTTTTCTTGTGAGATTATATTGTGTACTTCTGGCAAGTTTTCTTGTGAGATTATATTGTGTACTTCTGGCAAGTTTTCTTGTAAGCTTATATTGTGTACTTCTGGCAAGTTTTCTTGTAAGCTTATATTGTGTACTTCTGGCAAGTTTTCTTGTGAGGTTATATTGCGTACTTCTCACAAGTTTTCTGGTAAGCTTATATTGTGTACTTCTTGCAAGTTTTCTTGTAAGCTTACATTGTGTACTTCTCACAAGTTTTCTTGTAAGCTTATATTGTGTACTTCTGGCAAGTTTTCTTGTAAGCTTACATTGCGTACTTCTTCACAAGTTTTGGGAGTCCCTGATCAGCTGGTATTATATTTACATTGCGGCTAGGGATGACGCCTAATTCATTTTCCTTTAATTAAAGAAATCTCATATAATCAGAATCCATCAACTCTAGATTTTTCAGGTACGACCCAAGAAAATGTCTGTATTAGTTAAATAAGACTAACTTACGCACGGTCCCTCAAGAATACTAATATAAATTTAAATACTCACGCGACCGAATGAAAAAGAAAAGGTTTCACAAATAAAAGTAAATAATTGACGATAAAAAAATTATTAATAATAATTTAACTATAACTAATTATAATTAAAAGCTCCCGACCATCGAAGAAATTCTGATTTTTTAATTCCTTGATATGACATTTGGAAATTTCACCATTTTAAGGTTCGTACTATCAAACGTAATTAGTAAATTTTATTATGGCTGTTATTGATTAATTTAAATTTAATCGTTAACTTTTGTAAATTTACCGAATAATTAATCGATATTTTTTTATTAACGCTAAAAACAAGATGTATGGCGTCATTCCACTAATATTTCAAAGGAAGTAACAAAACCATGCAAATGACTTTTTAGCGCATTTTCGAGAAGTCGAATGCGCTATTGTACCCGTTTTGTCCGTCCGTCTGTCATCACCCTAGATCTCACCAACCATAAGTCCTAGACCCATGATGTATATATGTTTTTTGTATGTCCTGACCTGCCATTTGTGCATCAACACTCAGTTACTCGATCCGTTAAAAAACCCCGTTAAAACTACCAAAAAACATTGCGAATCGAGAGATAACACTGGCGCAGGCAACGGCCGCCATTGCCGGAAGTCGAATACATCGTTTTTCAAGCATTGAAGAGTTAAAGTTATTGGTTAGTGGTGCGAAAGCGTGCAAAAGAATTAGTTTTTTTGTTGTTGACGTCATTAGAATATGTGTAAAAGTTTAGAGAGTTTTACGTCATCACTTGTGGTGACTTCAATCAAGATCTTAGCGGCCCAGGGGCAGAAATTGAAAACTTTTTCGAAACAAGCTTCAACATTCAACTACTTTCAACAAGATTGGCAACCACGATCTATCAAACAACAATTGATGGAGTATTTGGGCGATTAGCTGATTACAATTTAGAATGTTTCATTTATGAGTCCTATTTCAGTGACCACAAACCACTTGTAGTTAGATTAATGAGAAAATAAAAAAATTTAAAATGTAAAGAAATGACTTTTAAATAAAAAAATTTCAGGTATATTCATTACACAAGAAAATTCATAAAAATATGTCTAAAATCTAAACACAATTACTGATAACTACATAATGCTGATATCTAACATAAGTACTGATACATAATACGAAAATGCGCTAACACGTCCTGAGTCCAAAAAGGGACCAGGCTTAACATGATTTTTTTTTCTATTGTTCTATTATTTCCCCTGCCTTAAAGACATTCTGAAAAAAAAATTCTGAAAGTTATGCATACGATGAAACAAAAAACTGCATATAGATCTTCTTAACTATACAAATATATTAAAAATCAGTATAAATTTTTAAAACATAGCAATAAAAAATAAGTTAAATAACGCATAAAAGTGTATGCACGTGGATGAAAATTTCAAATTTATTTAAAATATATAGGTCTATGTAGTAAAGCTGTAGAATCTATAGACATTGTTTTATGATTAACAAAAACATAAAGATCATAATTTTACCCCAAGTGGTTAAAAAAGAATGAATTTTTTCTAAGACCTTATAATCACTTGTTTCACTATGTTGTTTTCCTTCATATTTTATGCCCTTATAGGACATGTTGTTTTTTTTTTAAATGCCCATAACTTAATTTATTTTTTAAAATATACTATTGTTAGGAGATATATTTAAATATAAGTATATTTAAATATAAGTAGTTCAATATAATGTCAATGAATTTAAATATTGTTATTTTTAATTAAGTAAAAACAATGTTTAATTTTTTTAAATATCATTTTCCTTTTTAAAAAACAGCTCATTTTAAAGTTTACACTTTATAAAAATCTTTATTTTAAATGGAGCAATTTGTACGTAAAAAACAAACAAACTAATATTAATTAATAATTCGAAATTTTTTTTAAAAAAAATATTTACTTTAATTTTAATCGCTCTTTTATCGATAAAAATAATTTTAATCGATAACAATGTTGACCGAGTTAGTCAAATAATTAATTGTTAATTTCCGCAACCCTATATTTTATATTTTTAAACAATAAAATATTTAAAAAAGATCTTGTAATATGATTACATTTTGCTTAGCCTAAATGCTGTATAGAATTAGAATTCGTATTGCACTCAAAAAGCAATACTAAGTTGTGATTGTAGGTGTGTGTGTGTGTGAGGGGGTATTTTTTTTTTAGTAGTGTGCACATTTCTACGTAGAGTTGCAGCTAGGCGGATGGATACATAAATATCTGAATATCCCAGTAATAATCACCATAGAAAGGTGGTCTAAATATGCTTTTCGAAATTAAGATCTTAACAGAGGCGTGGTTAGTGTTAGTACCACATCCTCCTCACAGACAACAGCAAAAATTGAGCAATTACTCGGTAAAGGCCGACACTAAATATCCACAGGCTATCTACTCCCAACCCCGAACAAGGGGAATCATTAACCCCCACTCTCCTTTAGTAAGAACAATAAGGTGTCGCAAAGAACGCGATTTGTTGCGTTAGGCTGTGGCTACACTGGAGCCGGAATTCGACACTGCAGCATACGGCCGTCGTATCTTTTGAAAAAACAAATGCAATAACTTAGTGTGCATGGCTAAACTTGCTCAGTGAAAAATGGTGGTGCACGGTGGTGCACGCCAGTCGGGATAGAAATATTGTGTGCCGTGTAGCCACCCTCAAAAATATGTTTTTTTCCAACACACGTAGTGCTGTGTACTGCAGTGTAGGCACAGCCTTGACAAAATATTCAACATTTTCTCACTCAATGTATTCTACAGTTGAAAATATTCCCACACCAATAAATATAATGAAATAAAAAAGTGTATTTTATTCCCACTATTTCTCTGGATTTTTTAAACTGGAATATATATTTTTTTTCATGCTACATTTTTCATAGGGAAACCATCACAACAAAGTTGTTTAGTGGTACCCAAGGAATCATTTTTTAAATTACCCTCCTTCCCCAACCACATAGTTCTTTCACATTCATTGTCTCGTTTCACCCTTCCTTTGTCAGCACATAGAACCCGCGGCGTGGTGATCTCATTGAGTTGTTTTAATGCCTTTCACACGTTTCGTATCGATCAGCGTCACAGTTAATTAGGAATGTGCATTTGATCATCGTTTACAGCTTATCGTAGCGTATGAGAAGAGAAAAATCACAGCAGTTTAAATGAACTTAGTAGTATGGGACATACTGAAGCAAACTAACGTGAATAAAGAGACTGACAACCCTATATGTATTTTTGTACATAAAATCAAATTATAAGATTTTAAATGTGTTTAAAGTCTATCTTTTACAGACACGAAAAGTAAATTATATAAAATAACGGGTTCTGGGTTAAAGAGGCGGTGACACCAAAATAAAATAAATTGTTAAAAAATATTTCGGAGGCCATGGCAGTGTTAAACATTGAAGTGACGATATCCCTCTTTTTGAGAAAAGGTTGAGTGGGGAGGGCTTGGTGGGCTCCAGAGACATGCGCACTAGTGCTGTTTGGCAAATCTGATAAAATCATGCAAAAATAAGGGAAACTGGTGAATTCTGTAAAGTCAAATCTTCCTTATCGCTTAACATCTGTGTAACAGTGTTAAGTTTCTGCGGTCGATTAATCGATTTGAAAACAGTATATAGAAAAAATGAAACTGCCACTAATAAAAAAAATATGGTCATATATATGACGGCTGTTGACGATTAAGTCACATTTAACAGTTAACGTTTGAAAAATTAAAGATTAATTAATCGTAAATTTCAATTAAAGCAAAAGATTAAAATTTATGATGTCATAAGTAAACTTAGTATTCTTGTTGAGAATCTAAATAACACAGGAATGTATCCGTCATATGTCATCTTTTAGCCAACTATGCAAAAAGACAAGTGTGTTGACATTATTTGGTTCAAGTAATGAGGTCTAATTGACAATATAACCAGCAGAGATGAGATATAATCATCTACATAGAGCTGAGGTAACTGGTATGCACAAAACTTTATTTTGCAAGGAAAGACATAATCGGATATCGGTATTCATTAAGTTTCTACCATTGTAGAGGGTTAATAGATTCATGAAAGTTCATCTCCATTTTGTAACTCAGTAATTCATCACAAAAATCTGTCGTCATTTTCTGTCTCTGTGTCAGACTACATTACTGTCATTAGCATAATACGCTTTTCATTTGGTTTGATAAGTAGACGAAGTGTTAGAACCATGGTGGGCCAACTTTGTCAACATTTTGAACATTTCCGTCAATCAATAGTTTCAAACCAAAATGGTCGTATAATCGTCAGAATTTTATTTTTATTTATCGGCCGCTGTTTATTTATTTATTCATTTATTTTTTTACTTTTTGACTTCGAATAATTTTTAAGTGATCAGTCGATTAATCGTTAAATAATAATATAATCGTTAAATTTTTAACGATTAATCGAGAAATTATTCATTAATTTCCGCAGTCCTAAGCTCCGGTCTTCAGATTTAATCGGTTCACTCCATATACTTGTTAAGATTGCAGGGGATGATACGATAGGGTGAGGTTTATATCTGGCAATAGGTAGCTAAGTGGTGAAATGGGTGATCTGTAGTTAATATGTAGGTGGTGTTTGCTTTGCGTGCAGTAATCACCAATAAAAGAGCTACAGAAACAATTTAAATCCATGAGGTCACTTCCGGAATACCGTTAATTTTATTCTGCTGACTTTTTAAACCCGGAAACAGGAAATAATTCCAAATCTCCAATTTACCTCACGATACAATTACAACTTTACAACCATCCAATTTACCACCACGTTACTTTGACGAAACCATTAAAAGTATTGAAAAGGTAATATAGCAAATTAAACATGAATATACTTTTTAAATTATTTTTTTTGCTTTGATCGTTCAAATAAGGATTGTCCAAAGCTTGGTGTTGAAGTTATATAATGAAATATATCACAAATTAACTATACAAAAAATATATGTTTTAAAAAAAAGATTATGTATAAGCCTAAAAGGACGTCACAGATCAACGAACGTTTCGACAAAATCCATCCTCATCAAACAAATAGACAAAAAACAAATAAAACTAATACAATAAAATGAAAACTTGGCTGTGGAGTTATCCAAAGCCAGAAAGCACAATAAAGGGAAGAGGGTAATAACCGAGGTTATATAGTTTAAGCTTTAGATGCCCTGATTGCTGTCTCACCCAAATTTCGACAAATTAACTTGACATATTAGAAAAGAGGCGACTTACACACGTAGAAGATAGTTGTCAGAACGAAAGAAAAATTGCAAGAGAAAAATAATCTCTGGACTTCAGCAACAATCTATAAATACTTGGGATGTACGTCATCAAAGGTCACAGAGGTCTTACACTTTCGACTTAAGGGGAAACAACTTGGGCGCTTGTCAGAGTGGTCTTGATTTATTTAGGTAATTTACTGCCAGTGGGGGCCGGCAGCACAGTGACAAGATGGCATTCCGATGGTCAATAGGTCATCCTGCCTAACTGCGTGGCGTTGGGTGCTAATGTGCAGCAGCAGAGTTAAAGATCTAGTTGGTATTTTCACAACTATAGTATTAGGAGCAGTGGCGTTACTGGAGTTGGTGTCACTCGGGGCTGTAGCTCATGGTGTCACCCCCCGAAGACTTAACTTATAGAACTCCTCCGAGTTTTCCAGTGCCAAATAACGGGAAAATAAAGAATTTTACATTTTGGTGACACCCCACAGGTGGTGTCACCCGGGGCGGCCCGCCCCCACCGCACCCCCTAGCGACGCCCCTGATTAGGAGTATGCATAGAATGCGGAAACTTTGTAAGTTGGCTAAAGCTATCTGTAGGTATCCTTTAGTATTGTTAAATATTTGTTACGTGACATATTTAATATAAAATATGATGTTTTAAAAAAGTCTGGTTAAGGGGAGATTGAATTTAAAATAACGACCACAATTTTTAAAGATCATTGGGTTAAGTACCTTGTCTGTTGAAATTTACAGATTATCTATGAAAATGAATCACCAAACCCAAAATGTATTTTAAAACCACGCTTACGTTATATGCCCTAACACTTTCCAAAGAACATGGCCTTAAAAGAAGAGCACAAAAAAATGAACACTAAAACAAAATTTGGGTTACAACAAAACACAAGAAAAGACGTTGATATGGAACACGACAAAACACGTAGATATGGAACACGACAAAAGACGTGGATATGGACCACAAGAAAAGACGTTGATATGGAACACGACAAAACAAGTAAATATGGAACACGACAAAACACGTTTATTTGGAACACAACAAAACACGTTGATATGGAACACGACAAAACACGTTGATATGGAACACGACAAAACACGTTGATATGGAATACGACAAAACACGTTTATTTGGAACACAACAAAACACATTGATATGGAATACGACAAAACACGTTGATATGGAACACAACAAAACACATTGATATGGAACACGACAAAACACGTTGATATGGAACACGACAAAACACGTTGATATGGAACACAACAAAACACGTTTATTTGGAACACGACAAAACACGTTGATATGGAACACGACAAAACACGTTGATATGGAACACAACAAAACACGTTTATTTGGAACACAACAAAACACGTTGATATGGAACACGACAAAACACGTTGATATGGAACACAACAACACACGTGGATATTGAACACCGCCCTTACCGTAACGATCTCCAGCATCTCCTGTCTTGAGATATATCCATTGCCGTCCAGGTCGTACATACTGAAGGCCCAGCGAAGTTTTTGTTCCAATTTGCCACGCGAGGTGACGCTCAAGGCGCAGATGAACTCACGGAAATCTATGGAGCCGTCACCGTTAGTGTCAAACGTGCGGAACACGTGCTCCGCGAACCTCGACGCGTCCCCGTATGGGAAGAAGTTGCCGTAGATTTTCTTGAACTCGTCCACCGAGAGGTGCCCGCTGGGGCAGTCCTTGAGGAACCCTTTGTACCACTCTTGTAGCTCCTCCTCTGTGAACTGCGTCTGGTGGCGTAGATCTTCCAGCACCTCGGGTTTTAATTTACTGTTCTGTTTCCCCATGACGGTAAGGGTTACGCTTCTGAATGATTTTCTTTTTGAAAAATCCGCTGCTGCCTAGATTCAAGTTTAAAAAAAAAATTATAGATGGTCGAGCGCCGGAGCTCTGCTCAAGCCCTTTAGCAAGAGCTGCGAGTGGCGTTGGTTTGAATCTCTATGTCAGGTGTTTGGGCGTAGATGAGAAGAATAGAGGTGTCCCGGGTACAGCTGCCGTCTGGCGACTGGTTAAGGTGGGACGCCGTGATCAGCACCTGGAAAGAGTGAAGGTTTTAGGTGGTCAGACTTGAGGTTATAGCATTGTAAAGGGGGGGGGGGCACACGCTTGTGGAAAGGGGGCGAGGGTAGAGGTGTGACAATTGACAGATGGACCAGCAGTCGACTCACATTTGAGCCGTGTACATTTTGATGGGAAGTGATTGATCTTTGTTCTTGACACTGACCTTTTAGATCAGTCATCCTCACGCCTTATAAAAATGGGGCCAGTTTAATGCAACTACGGCAATGGTGCTTGACGACCCAGTGGATAGTGGAGGAACCTTAAATTTAAAATTGACTCAAATTAAAAACATTTCAACCGGTAAGAGGAGAAAAAGATTAGCGCAAAATTTGCAATATTTCTAATCGTAAGCGTTAGTTTTATTTGATAAAGAGACCCCCCCCTCTTAAAACCGACCTCTCGTAGAATGTTTTTAACACTGACTTCTAGAGGAGTGTTTTTAACACTGACCCCTAGATTTACGCCTTGGATCGCCGACGCTTTGTTGGTCTAGAGACATACGCACTGAGGTTGTTAATACCTGCGCTCTCAGCCCCCCCCCCCTTTGCTACCATCGTTTGCCAACTATAAACTGTGATTGGTCGACCCTAGCAAGGGTCATTCATCATGCTTATTTGCACACGTCTTGTGCTTGTCCTGGTCAATTATATACAGAGAATATTTGATAATTTATACAGCGCAGTACCCCAGCTAGCAACTGGGATCACAGCGCTTTACATAAAATTAGTAACACATATATATTTATCAAAGCTTGTCTTAAATGAGGCATTTTAAAAATATAAACTAAATTTTATACTATGTTCTCTAAGTGAGCCAATTATTCAAGTTTTTAGATTATTAACACTATCAGGTCTGAATCGCGATCAGTTGTATAGATAATATTTATACATTTAATTAATTTATTATATTTTCAAGGGTTCGTGCAAACATTTGTACACTTTTATTATTAAATATAAAAAGTTTGGGGGCCCCAAACCGTTGGGGGCCTCTGGCTTTAGCCCGTTCAGCCCCCCCCTTAATCCGCCATGGCCATAGGGTTAACCAGTCCTCACAAATGAACTGACTTGACAATATTTTATAACATGTCCTATTAACACTTTTAATATATAATTAATCATTACGGTTTACTTCTTTGTTGGAATGATTTATTTTTTTTAATGAGTAATTAAAAAAAAAAAATTCGCTGTTTTAAAGGTCGCGCAGCAGATGTGAACACTAGCGTCGGAACATTATAGGCTCTTTGATATCAAATCAGAAAATGCGGGGATGCTCTTTGTTGTTGGTACACAAAACATGATAAAACTTGGGACCAACGGTTAACCGGTCTTTTTATGAACAGTTAACCGGTCATCAAAAATGAGTGAGTGACCTCTTGTAACACGTCTTTAGCCTTGACCTTTAGTACCATGTTTTCGAAAGTGACCTCTTGTAGCACGCCTTTAGGATGGACCTCTGGTGCCATGTTTTCAACAGTGACTTCTTGTAGCACGTCTTTAGCATTGACCTCTGGTGCCATGTTTTCAACAGTGACTTCTTGTAGCACGTCTTTAGCATTGACCTCTGGGGCCATGTTTTCAACAGTGACTTCTTGTAGCACGTCTTTAGCATTGACCTCTGGTGCCATGTTTTCAACAGTGACTTCTTGTAGCACGTCTTTAGCATTGACCTCTGGGGCCATGTTTGTAAACAGTGACCTCTAGTTATCGTTTGTACGCACTGTACGGTGTACATAAGATCAATATATCATACAGAATAGGACTGCATAAAGTTTTTTTATTAAAAAAACAAATTACACAAGATCGCCGTGCCCATAAACAAATGTCGTATGCCATCACTTCAGCCAAACGTCAGTCAGGATAGTAAAGTGCGACCAACCTGTCCACATTCCTCTCCCTGTCACTTTAAATAGGACATTAGGTTGTTGTTTTTTCTTTATCATTGTTCGTCCGGTTCGTCAATGTAAGTTCATGCCGAGTTGAACGGTGGTTATGATGCGACATTTCTTTCTTTTCTTTTTTCCTTACGTTGTCCACCATGTTTTTGAAATTGTTCTCTCCACATCATAAATATAACCTATAGACACAATTTAAAACTTTAACCTCCATTAACCTTATGTACACTTATCTAGTGGTGACACAGACAACAGACGCATGTACACGTGGAAAGGACATTAACATGTTTTTGTGGCTTGAATTGTAAAACTGACCGATTTTTAAGAAAACGTTTTATAAGAAAACGAATAAAAAAATTATTTCACTGCCGACAAAACAAACCATAAAAATGAAAAGTTGAAATTTCTTGAAATATTGCGCGTCGGGGGCAAGTAACTAGACGTGATTTAAAGACGTGGCTGACCTTTGGGACGAGGCGAGAAACAAGCCGAGGCGGAAACGAGTAATCTAAAAAAATACTTTTTGTTGAGCAGGAGGAATCGATTGGTTGAAAGACGTGATTGTCTGAAAAATTGTTGGAAAATCGAGTCGTGTCTGCTTGGATGTCACCAAAGTTATACGCGTGCCAGAGGAAACCACGAAGACACACAACAAATAGAACGCTTCGGCCATATACGTGTTTAACAGAAATTGTACCGAGAAGGACATCTTCACAAAAGTAATAACTGTCTGTGTCTTAGTTAACTATAATCATTGATTTCACTGTGATTTGATTTTAAAGTTAATATCAATGTTAATATTTCAAACAAGCAAAACAACTGCTGAAATGCGATGACGGCTTTAAAGAAGAACAATATATTGACAGCAAACATTGAAATAATTTATATCTAATAAATCTGTCGAGAAGGGTGGCTCGACAGACGAGTAGGGTCGTGGAGCTGACCCCGACCTGAAACTGACAACTTCTGGCATCGTCGGCATCCTTCCGTCTCACGAGACGATGGTGCATCACCGTTGGGTTGGGATGCATTTCCTCAAGTGGCTGTGCAGTCCTATCCTTGAGTGACAGTCTTTCCCGCAGTTTTTACACACGAGTTCTGTGCTTCCAAATGTTTTGGCCTTTCACCTTTATAGCTGTTCTGTCTGCAGCCTCCCCCATTCTTCGCTCCTCGGCTACTATGACGTGCGATAGAGAGTCAAAGTAGGAAAAATTGCACCCCTCCTTCGGGAGGTCAAATTAGTGGGAGGCGTTTTCGACCTAGTGTTCTGGACGCCCAGGTGGCCACTTCTAGAAGCGACCGCTCCGGGGGGGGGGGAATCTCATCTTTTACGTCCCAGAGAGCTTAGGGGGTTTTCCGTGAAGCTCCATGAAGAGCGCAGGCTCGGGACTGCTGATCTTCTTCCACGTGCAGGATCAGTTCTTATAAATCTCTCATTGCTTTTTGCTTTAAAAAAAGTCCATAATTTAATGGAAATATTTTAATTAAAGTTTTTGAATATCTAAGAAGACGGAAATTTTGACAACGTATACTTACAAAATCTGACAATAAACAAGGTTTCCATTAAGATTAAAGAAAGAAAATGAAGTGAAGAATGAATATATTTGAGAAAACAAAAGAACAACGAATCAACAAGTAAATGACGTTTTAAAGAAATTTAACAAGAAACGCCGAAAATTATTTCTTTAACAACTTACCGAACAAACGTAAAAACCATCAATCAGTCTCGAGGGGTTAGTAACCAAATAATAATTTCAACTAGTAACGCAAAGTACAGACTTCCTCCAGGAATGATGATAAATAACATTAGTAATAAACGTCTGTCTGAATAATCGGAATTTACAAACGTCCTATTATGAATGGCTCAAATACGAGACCACACTGTTTTATTTCACGGTGGATTTATATCAAGCTGCTTAATTGCTATTGAATCGTTTTGATAATTCTTGAAAATGATATTGAATTTCACTGGGTGTTTGCTTTGAGCTCAGTTAAAACTAGTATATAAATATATTAAACTGAATCAAGTCGCAGGAGTCCAATGATCACGTGATGGTCAAGTTTGGACGCGGCATAGGACGGGGGGCGGTGACGTCAGAAGGCATGTAAGGAATTTCACGTTGGCGTTAGACATGTGTTCAGGACACGCCTCTGCCATAAAATCGCGCGATTTAAAGGTGACCCGTCATTTATCAAAACGGCGAAAGCAGTCCGGGTCAACTGAAGGTCAAGGCTTACATAAGACGAGACCGATGCCTGGCCATTAAAGCTTCGCCGCCATGTCATGTTTATGGGCCCCCCATAAACCCGGGCCGCCAGAGTTGGTCCAAAACAATGGTCTTCTTGTGACGCTGCCGGGGCCAGACACCAGATATTTGTTGACCGATTGTCAAGATTATGTATGGTGATCACATGACCTTACAGTCTAACAGGGCACTAACATTTGGGCGGGGTGGGGTGATGATCGATTTATTGGCAGTAAAATTAAATGAATGGAATTATTTATATCCAGTGTAAACTTGAAGGAAAGAAAAATGACCTCCCCAGCGTGAAATAGAAAAAATGAAAGCGACCCCCCCTCCCATTCCTAGCGTCTAACTTCATTATTTTTAATCTCACACTGAGTACTTTTATTTCAATTTTAGCCCCCCCCCCCCCACAGTTTCACTGTACACATGTATTGGCTACTCAGATTGAGACCAAATTATTGACAATGAAGAAATTACCCCCTCTCCCTCGCACCTTCGTTAAAACATCATTACGATTGAAATGAATCCTCTAAACATATTTTTAAAAGCAAAATGAAATGTATTTCCGTTTCAAGAATTAGATCCCTACACTTGTATACGTCACAAGAAATAATAGCATAATATCAATTAAGACTTCAAAGTTTGTATCTTAAAGTCAGTGTCACCATTTAAAAAAAAAACATATATATTATTTATGTCCCATGACCGTGTACACGTAGGGGGCTCTAATGTTTCCATTAGTGCTTTCTCGAGGCTTGGTAGACTTAGCGGCGTCTTCTCCTCTCCTAGTCAGCTACTTATTTCGCCATCCAGCCGACAAATAATAAACAAAATATAAACGCTTACAAAAAAAAAACTTCCCGGCTATCGGAATATAGGCTCTGAAACATTCTTTAAATGTCTTGGGTTTGAGTTGTAGGAACTGTCTTTCGGATAATATATAATATTTATTTATTCATGAATTCAAATTTAATCAGTACATGTGTACCTTGGGAAACTTAATGAAACATATTTATGGAGATCTCTAAAAGATCTCATCGTGTGTAAAATGATGTGTACATCCGAGCACATTACTGAAACTCAATGGGAAGGTAATAAGAGTATTAGAGTAAATACAAAATTAGTTCCGCCCTTACAGCCCCCCCCCCCCATGAAGGTAATGATTAAACTCTAGGACTCAATCAAATTAATGAACGCGGCTGTAAGTCCTTGATTTCGTTCCTTTCAATTGAGCCCATTAATTTTCTTAATCTACTCTAGTAGCTCCATGTCAACACCCCATCCCCACCCCATTCCCCCCCCCCGGGGCCAACGCGTCATGCGTATGATGATCCGCCATCATTCGATTATCAACCTTTCTTTAATGGCCAGCTCGCAAACATATCAGCCGATGTTTCCAGCTGTTGTAAAATAAACATTGACACAGGCGGGCGAGGGAGACCTGGTGTTAATTAAGTCAATTATTGGGCCTTTATTATTGTTTATTCCCTTTCCGTGGACGGCGGGCCGAGTATCATAACTTGAATGTGAGTCAGCAGTTATTAAACGAAAACTAGATGACATTATCTTTTCACTAATTTTAGGAACGCTTCTCATATGAACGTTGTAATAGTAATAGTAATAGTTAAATCGTAAAAAAAATTGCCAAGGATGTCCTGTTAGTCTTTAGAAAAAAAAATTATCCAGAAAACGGTGCTGCGATATCAACGCCATGTAAAGTCATCAGCCGGTTGACAAATCACACAAGGTTTCAAGGGTTAAATAAGGACAAGCAGTATAAGTAGGATGACCTCTAAAAAAAATTTTTTNGGGGGGGGGGGGGGGGAGGAATGTGGTCCAACACTGTACGAATATATAATAGATTCCTCTATGTTTTAGGCGAAGTTATTATATCCATCATTGTATGATTAAAGTTATTAATAATAGATGTTTCTATGTTTGGGGGGGGGGGAG
>MUZC01000284.1:257158-281425 GCA_002072015.1 Radix auricularia | reverse complement strand
TAGAAACAGGGAAGACAAAGACACTAGAAACAGGGAAGACACTAGAAACAGGGAGACAATAGAAACAGAGGAGACACTAGAAACGTCGAACAGTCCTAGGCTAGAGTAGGAACTCTTGGGTTCGCAAGGCGGTCTGGGGTGGGGGTGGGAGATGGGGGTTTACGAAAAGCAAAACAGAAAAGTAAAGGGGGGAGGAGGGTGGGGGCGGGGCTTAAAAAAATAGCCCCGAAAACCGCTTGACGTCATTTATGGGCGGCATTTCAGCCAACATACATTTCGGATTATTTGTTGGCGCTCGTAAAATTAGCCTACCCCATTTTCCCGCCCAAACCACACGTCAGTGACCCTGACCTACGATTAGCGTCGCACATAGATGAAGATATATTGTAGATGTTGGCAGGAACAAGCCCGCTTTTAAAAGCTTTCCAAATCCACCGGTAATGGAGTTGTGTATGGTAACAGGACTAGGGACAATTTAGTCAATGCCTCGACATTGCTCTCCCCTCGTTAACGGAGCTTTATTTCATTACTTCCCCTGTTTTCAAGCCGAGTCGCACAACAGCTTGACTAGGAGATGTGGGGAGGCGGGGTGGGTGTGGGCTGGGGGTGGAGGAATTATGTCTGTCAAAGACTATTTGGTACAACTTATAACTTAGGACAAGCTATTTGGTTTGAGTTAGGACTGGCTATTTGGTATGAGTTAGGACTGGCTATTTGGTTTGAGTTAGGACTGGTTATTTGGTATGAGTTAGGACTGGCTATTTGATGTGAGTTAGGACTGGCTATTTGGTATGAGTTAGGACTGGCTATTTGGTATGAGTTAGGACTGGCTATTTGGTTTCAGTTAGGACTGGCTATTTGGTATGAGTTAGGACTGGCTATTTGGTATGAGTTAAGACTGGCTATTTGGTATGAGTTAAGACTGGCTATTTGGTATGAGTTAGGGGTGACTATTTGTTATGAGTAAAGGGTTAGTGTTATAAGTAAGGGATGAATGTGTGATAACATGCATTCATTGAGTGAATATCGCGTGTGAAAAAATGTAAATGAGTCTTGAGGTACTGTACTGTGCTCTAAGTGCAAGTTTTGACTTTGACATATGTTGCCATTGTGTGTTACAGAAATAGAATTATATATTTATCTTACAGTTTATTTCAAAGAACTGTATTATTAAAGTGCTGACGTCAAGGGGTGAATTACTTAACACATTTATTGCTGACCGCAAGACTCCTTGCAGCTTGTGAGCACTTACCATAATAGAGCATTCCTAATTACTAATACTACATGCAGGTGGTTGGCGTTTACTCTACTTCTTATGGACTTCTAGTACAATTTACAGGTGGTGGGGACCTATTTTAGTTTACTTCTAGTACTACATGAAGTTGCTAAGGAACTATCCTGTTGGTGAAGACCTATCCTATTGGTGAAGACCTATCATAATGTACTTCTACTTCAAGTGGTAGAGATTTATTACAGAGCACTAAGACATAGTTTTAAATACATATGATGATGACTTATCATACAGGCCCCATTGTATTTACATGCAGATGGTGTGTTCTCAGTAACAAGCAAAAATTTTTTAGAATAGGAAGCGTGTAAGCCTGAAAAAAAAACCCGCAATAAAACCACGAATGCATATAAACCTCAAACCTTCCTCCGTGAACAAACATAATCATAAAGAATAATAAATTGCTTTTCTAACTAGCCTGATTGCAGTCCCAGCCCAGTTGTCATCCTTAAGTGAAATTCCCGCATTTCCTCATTATTTACGTCAGCGCTTCTGTGTGACATTTACAGTTGGCCGTGAAAGTTCGCAACAACTCTATATAGCCAATTTTTTTTCCAACAGCTATTCGTTAATTACTTGAACCCAACATTCTTTTCTCCCTGTACTAAATTAGTTTCCCATGGTAGTGTAGGCATTATTTAATACACATTTATTTGTTACTACTTTGGTATATTTGATTGTACCGAGGAAGGCATTTTCCGAAACGCCTACGTCCGTTAGTAAAGCTTTGTATGATATTCAAAGAAATAATTTGTGTATATATTGATTTTTAAAAAAATCTTTATTAAAGTCCATTTCTGAATTATGGCGTATACATTTTCCTTGCCAGATACTTTGTTTTCAGCCGGATTCTCATTCCTTTCTCGCTTCCCTGTCTTCTATGGCTTCAACGCATCTTTCCTAAGACAACTTCTTTCCTATTAATTTCTCTCCTTCCTGTTCCTGAATGTTAAATATATGTTGCTTTAACATTATATACTTACAGTAAATTCTAGTTTTTGTTACAGTTTCAGCTTATCCACGCTGTAGCATGTTCCCCTTAACGTTACATTTCTTCTCTCCATACAAACTGAATAATTATAATGTTACCTCACGCTGATCAAATGTCCACATTTTCCGCCTCATCCAAATATAAAAAAGGAAAAACTCTCCAAAAATCAATATCTTCTTCTTCCTTGACGGCTTGCCAAAATGGCGCGTCGCTTACTTTACATCAGGAACAACATATAACAGAATAGATAGGCATTCTATGCATGCATTAGCGCGTACACTCACATGATTATACTCTTATACATTCAAGTTGTTTATATCCATGTACACCAAAATGTCTATATCCATGTACACCAACATGCCTAAACCTATGTACACCAACGTGTCTATATACATGTACACCAACAAGTTTATATCCACGTAAACCATTATGTTTATATCCATGTGCACCAACATGTCTATATCCATGTACACCAACATGCCAACATCCATGTACACCAACATGTCTATATCCATGTACACCGCCATGTCTATATCCATGTACACCAACTTGCCTATATCCCTGCACACCAACATCCCTATATCCATGTACACCACCATGCCTATATCCATGTAAACCAACATGCCTATATCCATGTACACCAACGTGTCTATATCCATGTACACCACCATGCCTATATCCATGTACACCAACATGTCTATATCCATGTACACCAACGTGTCTATATCCATATACACTCACACGAAGCGCAAATTCTCTGACGACTGTACGTGGTCATGTTACCTGAAGCATGTTCATAAATACAAACTAACTGTAAGTATGTGGATTTATACCGGTATGAATAATTGGGCTGCTGTATCTAAGGGCTTTATAAAAAGTGGGGCAGGGAGGAGGTCAGTTTCTTATTTGGGTATATGAACTCTCATACGGTCCAAGAGATAGACATACATACTATCACAAGCAATTTTTCCTTTAACCTGCGCGGCTGAGCAGATATCTGACCGACGCCGCGCAGCAGTTTAAAGTTACCGCTTAGCAAGTTTTAATAACGATATTACATTGTGTTAGTGGGGTGTAAATATATATATATATTTTTAATGGATGCTGTGAAATTTTGCACATGAGTTTTATATTTTGCACAAGAACCAACGAACCATCGTGGGAACAATTATCTCACGAACCAACGAACTTTTGTGGGAACAATGATCACGAGCCAACGAAGCTTCGTGGGAACAATGATTACACGAAGCAACGAACCTTCGTGGGAACAATGATCACACGAACACACATCTCCCTACGCCCATCTCAAGTCTCAAGCCTCATTCCGTTTTTTTTTTCTATTAAAAAGACAAACCAAAATTCGAACACACAATGCCATCACGCACATCATTTATCACACCCAGATAACTGCCAACGACATCTCATCAACCAACAATGAACAAAGAAGTGTTCTATTATATTATATATATATATATATATATCCTTATTTACCTACCATGCCCGCCCCACAATCCTCCTCGCATGACTCTACCTGAGATGCCGACCCTAGAAATACACGGACGTTTTTTTTTGTTTTGGCTTCCTCACAACTTCATTTCTTAGCGGTGTCTATTTCAATAGTTCTCAGCTGTTTGTGCATGGGAATTACCGATTCATTTTCACTGAAACCCAGTTAAAATCATATATAGGTCAGCTAAGTCTCTACTTACTAGTTATATATTGTTTAACAAAACAAGAAGTTAATATGTAAAAGTTACATAATTAAACTGCGCGATGCAATTTAACGGCAATATATTTTGGGAACTGAAAACAGATCTTAAAGAATGTTCAAAATTTGTTTTACAAGACAATTTAAAAAAGGAATTTAGTGCTTTCCTACTTCATTGCGGTTATATTTGTGTTTGCATATGATTCAGCTGTAGATCTAGTGTTTTTCCCATTTCAATGCAGTTTTATTTAATTGTATGATAGTGTATACTTATGTCATTGTCATTTGTTCTCATTTCATTCAGAGTAGTGCTGCTTCGTGCATGCTGAGCCACACCAAAGAGTCTTATACACCAAGAATAAAGAGCAAAGTAGTAATAATACATAATCCAATTAATTCTTACTAGGAAATACCAGCAAATATAGTCTAATACAACCCTCAGACAGAAACAGGGATTACAACACTTTTCTTTTTTTTTTTTTCAGTATGGAAGAACAAAGACAAATTCTCGTTCACCTAGTCCAAAATTCGGACGTGGAATGGGTTGCGTGAGGAAACCATGAAAACCAACACTGTCAAGTTTTAAAAATGTCATAAAAATATTACAATACTAGATATAAACCACGCACAAGGGTAGAACGAAATAATCGTATGTATACAAGGAGTGTATGTAACACAAATAAATATGATAAGTAGTTGCCTGTTAACGGAGGACCTGTCGGTAAACTGTAAATAACTTTAGAGTGAGGACCTCTGACTTTGTCAGAGAAGTCAACTCAAAGACGAGACCGTTTACTTTGTGAGGGATACATCTTGATGCATATGTCAGTTACACGAGTTTTTCCACCCCACCTCCTTCTTTGTTTACAGTTGAATCAGATTTCTTTAACCCTCAGACGCAATGCCTTTTTGTTCCTAAGGGAAATGTTTGTACAATTTTTAAAGAAAATATAGAATCTATGAGTATATGCAATTCATGGGCGCTAAAAAATTTTGCTTTGGCCTTTTCATATGGAATATGGCGTGTTTTATATAGGCAGTAAATATATCCCAAAAGAAGTTAGTAACAATATAACCTATCCCATACGATTTTATGCTTTTAAAAAAGTGTCATTTACTATTCGCGTAACATTCATTTTATATGAGCGATAATTTACTTACAAATCCATTTCAATATGGTTGATAAAAATAATTTTATAATTGAATTTTGAAAAGTTGAGACTTTAAACTAGACAAATAGCATGTAGAAAATAATGCAAAAATTATCTCATAAAAGTCGTGTACAGAACTGACAGCCGTTAAGTAGAACTGTACGTTGCTGAGAATGTTCATCGTCTTGTATTACTAGCAGACCTCACCAAGCGCGGTGGTGCATGATATTTGAAACTCCTTAAATTTAGCTGCAATAATTCAAGACGAAAGGGCTTCACTTCACGTCATTGAAATAACCATTCAAACTTCAACTTCAATGAAACAAACTCACCAAGATTGCATTATATCGTTGTGACGCTTGTTCGATGTTTCGTTAAAAGAAATCGGGCAGGTAGGTATAGCGTTATGCTATGAACCACTGTTCAAGCATATCTCGTTCTGTTTATCCGACTGTCAACGGTGATAAGGTTATTCTTGTTGTTCCCGGTTGTCTTAACACGGCTTTTTCTTAACTTAAAAACTTTCTAGAAATAACTTGATTGAAAAGAAAACTATTCTCCGATGAATGCATGCTCTGAATTAATTTCTTAAACTTTAAAAATAATAACATTTTTTACAAACCAGCAAATAAGCTAAGGGGAGAGAAAGATGGGGTCGGGCGTTGATAATGACTTAACTTATTTAAAAGAGTCTCAACACATTTTGAATGTGTTTCTCCTGTCTGCTATTTTACAATTTATTTTGTTTCAAGTAACTTGGCGTGTTGTTTCAGTATACGTTGATTTTTATGCAATTCCTTTATATCAGGCTTGTCCATGGGAATGTTTTTCCCATGGGATTCCCATGGAAACGTCCTATGGGATGGGATGGGACAGGAATAAATTGCTATGGGATGGGACAGAAAAATATGTCCCATGGACAAGCCTGCTTATATTAAAATCATCGTCATGATTGTATGTCTGTCGTGGCCCCGAAGAAAAACAAAAGTAAAATATGACCGACTTCCCGTGATCCTATCAAACTGAAATTTTACACATAGACTTTTGTCACCTAACAGTGCACTCAATCAAAATTTCATACCGATCGAATGTATTGTAATTAAATTAATTTTTTATTAGATTATCTCTATGTAGCATGTAAATGCTTATGCTAGTCTGTCGCGCAGTGCGTATTATTAATGAACATAATCAATACTTTTAGTTATGTGTCATATTTAAGTGAGTTATAGTCAAAAGCTTTGTTTAACGGGTTTAAAAAAATTCAATTTGACATCAGTGTGATCATAAATAGTTATAAACGCCAGCTATGGCATCGATTTAAAACGTAATTTGTAATAGTCTTAAAAATAGGTCACATTTTATTGTCATCAATGAAAACCAAAACATTTGAACCAATAACTTTAGCTGACACCCCTGCCTCGCATTAGATTAACTAAACTATCTTAAACTCTTTATTTGAAAAAAAAAAACTGCATGCTTAAAGTTTATTTTTAACTCGTAGCTGGACTAACTCTAAATTTTTAGTTAATAAAAAAAACTTATAGTTTATTTTATTTATAAGTCTTATTTGACATTACTTCATTTTAAATTCTTATCTGGGACTGACTCCTGTCAAAGAGAAGCTGCCATAACGTTGAACAGAAGTAAGAACATTCTAGAATACCAGGCGTGTGTGTAAGGGATAGCCACTGACAATTGTTAGGACGTAACCCGACTCCTATTGATTTTTGTTAACCTCCCAGTGCGAACTGGGGTTTACTTATCTAGCCGCCCCCTAACCAGTCTCTCCAGCCCCTTCTACCCCACCCCCCTGACCTCCAACAGTCTGGGGCCAGGAGTTTCCCATGTCGTGCACGTTGCATCTTTACATCGCACAATGAATTATTCTACACGGTATAATCTAGGATGCCAGCAGGGCATTTGTCATTTGGATGGGGTGAGGTTGGGGGTGTGTGGTGAGGAGCGAGGTCTATTGTGCCCTATCACGCGAGCGTCCATGGGTGCAATGGCATTTAATCGCATGCGATGTGTCGATACTAAATAATTTCATTAATGATTCCTACACTGTGTGTAAGTGATGTATATAAGTGTATGTCAACTGTCACTCCTATTCCATACAGTCAAATGTCGCCTGGGTTTCACGGCTTAATCGAATTCATTACCTCTGCTGTACAAGTATAAAATACTGTTATGATTTGGTCCATACAAAACGCTCAGAGGTATGCAAAACAAGTCGTCCTAGCAGTCAGCAGTCCAGGACGGAGTAGCAATCTGCGAATTACATAAGCATAACGTTTCGGATCCATCGAGGAAAGTTTGAGGTGATCGTGCCCTAAATCCTCTAAGTTACGTCCAGACAACCTCTTGTCCATTTTGTAAACGTGCCTTTCGGTTAAAGATTGGTTAAGTCAGTGCCCAGCAAACTCACTCAACATCCGCAGCCCGCAATAACTTAAATTTAAATGTTCAGAAAGAACTTGGCCGTACACCACGAACGCACATCACAATAACGCTATGAATTATATTTTCATCATTATGATTCAGCTCTTTAGACACTGACATGTCTGTTCAAGAAATTATGCACCAGACCCTATGTTACACCAATACGGGATTTAATTTTATCGCACAGCAGTTTTTTTTTTTTACAGTTTCAAAAGTTGCAACATTTTATTCAAAATTTCCTAGCACTGAGACTTAGTTTCTCTAAACCAAATTAACGATTGATTGCCATTACTGATATCCACCTATTATCGTATGTTTCATTATCAATTGTATCAGTCTTTATTTCCAGCTCATCTTTGGTGTCCATCCGAAATGTGAATCTATTTTCTCTCTTTCGGTCTATTGCCCTAATTATTGTATTACACTTTATGCCGTTTGAAAGCTAAATATTTATGGCATCTGAATTTCCGTGTTCTTTTACTATCATCTACAAGTACAAGTAATAAAAACTCGAATGAGTATTTAAACGCTATCTCCAATAAAGAATTTCCGATTTTTTAATTTTTCTTTTAATTATATATATATTTCTAGATTACATTAAAAGTCATTTCAAATCAGTAATTCTGAAAGTAAACAAAAAAATGACGTCATATCCCCGTCACGCTACATCACACCAAGAATGCGTCAAACAATGGGCACCTCGCAACAACCTAATAAAAGCAATCACAAAGCGGCAAAACCCCATTAACTATTATTTTAGATTACATCAAATTTAAAAGTCATTTAGAATAAATAGTTATGAAAGTAAACAAAACAATAATATTGGTATCCACAAATTGCTGCTAAAATTACGGGAGTCGAACGAAAATAGTTTTTTTGGAAAATTCCTTCTACAATATTGTTTTAAATAGTATTAGCTATCGTTTGGCGAATGTTTCAACCCGATAGCTCTTATGTTTGGCGAGAAATTGACAAAATACTGATATTTTTTCGGGTTTAAAAAAAATATATTTTGCAGCAAAATTCAGTAAACCTTTTCTGTATCTCTTTTTTTTTTTTACCCCTGCACATCATTGGGACCTCTTTAACATGTTTGCAAAAGACCCGAACCCTCTATCTGGTATGGTTCAGGAGTTGCTTGTGCAAGCTCGAACAGACAGCACAGACATTTCAAATATTATATAAACGTATTTTATCCCAAGGGAAATAGCGTTAAATTACTTACATCTATTTTCCATGTATTCAGTCTAAAATTTCCAAATCTATTTGCTGGGGTGTAACAGAGAAAAAACACGTTCGGAAAGTACGCTGTCTATACTCTTCCTTTAAGAGAAGCCCTCTCTCGTCTAAGTCACCATTTAGTCAAGTGTCTCGTTAGGAAATAAAAAATAAAATAGAAAAGTGCATTAAATTTTCTTCAAAAAATGTAATCGTGTAAGATTATTTCAGTTTGATCAGTCTGCAGTTAAATCCTCACCTATTTATGAATAGAAAAAAGTGTTGTTTTTTGTTGTTTTTTTTCTATGCAAAGAGTACACAATGGCTGGTTAATGTTATTAGAACATATGTAAGGATCACTAGAGCTTGTTACGGAGACAACTAATAGGCATGGATCAAAAGACCTAGTAACGGAGACAACTAAGGGGCAAGGAGTTCAAGACCTAGTAACGGAGACAAATAATGGGCTCAGAGTACTAGAACTAGTAACGGAGACAACATATAGGCAAAGAGTACTAGAATTAGTAACGGAGACAACATATAGGCAAAGAGTACTAGAACTAGTAACGGAGACAACATATAGGCAAAGAGTACTAGAACTAGTAACGGAGACAACATATAGGCAAGGAGTACTAGAACTATTAACGGAGACAACTAATGGACACTGAGCTCTAAAACTAAAAACGGAATACGCGCCGATTACAGATATCAAATTGTTCAAGAGCTGAATTGTAAAGACTGCTTCTTACATATCATTCGAAATCTGGTAGTCTGACAAGAAGAAGTTTTTCATTTACAGTCTACAGAGAGACTTCTTTTCGTGTCCTTTTCCAATGTCACTCCTTTTAACCAGCACAATATCTGTAACCTTCCGCTTTGACCTTCTCAATGAAAACAGATGATTAGTGTATGCCAATAAAAATGAAAACAAAACATTTTTAAAAGTGTCATAAAAAAGGTTAGCAAAATTACATCCATCTAATTAAACGGTTAAAATGATTAAAGGTAGAAGGTGGACGTGCGTAGTAGTGATAGATTAAACTCATGTAGTTCCTGGTTGGTGTTGTTAAGTTACAGCCATGTCTTATGTGCTCATATCAACATTAAAAATCAGACGAAACACACAAGACTACATAACAGAAATATCGAGCCCCGGGGCATTCTGCTAGCCATACAATCCCTTGCTGGTTACACAATCCCTTGCTCGTTAGTGGTGGCTTAATAAAATTGTGAACGCTACTTCACTTGCCCTAGAGTCCGCCATGGATTGAAAAAGAGGTTATTTCTACATGAGTTTAATCTATCTCTACTACGCACGTCCACCTTCTACAATATCTGTGGTTCAACTCTCGAGCTCGACTATCTAACGGTCACTACGTCGCATCCCCAAACACCGCGTCATAAAAAACGTGCGTTCAATATAACAAGCACCGTGCGCCAAATCAGCTAAATATTTTTTATCATGGAAATCCCCAATAATAAACTTGAATATTTCCGAATGATGCATTAAGGGTTAAAGTAAGTGGCAAAGGTAACAAACAATTTATTGTTCTCGTCACATAACGCATAACCATAAATTGATTCGCTTAGCGTATTTTAACATTTACAGAGGCGAAATGTTTGTGGGTGGTCAGCTGCAATCGGTCTTGGGTAACTTTCAGTCTAGACGCTGACTACAGTGCTATTATTATTTATTTTAATTTTTTTCTGAAATATATTTTGGGCATTGGGGAAAAAAAAAACAAACTCAGAGACAGCCAAACCCCCCCCCCCCAGCCAACTTTCGTGATGTGAGCAAGAAGTAATAGTTTAGAACAGATGGAATAGAACTATGGAGCACATCAAGAAAAGCAAAAAATGTATACAACACGAAAGTTTGTAATGTATTTATGGAATAAAAATACATATTTTCAAAGATTGAATTCTTGCAAAAGGGATTTCCTCACAATGGCGTCCATTCTCCACGAGACTGCTCGGGCAGGATTTAAAAACAATATGGACGACATTGAAAATATCAACAACGAAACAATTCGCCGCACGGGCCGATGTTTACTTTCAAAATCCCACAAATGTCTGCACATCGCTAAATGATTAAAAGCTGTATCAAATTCAATATCATGGCGTCCCAAAGGATATCACTCAGTAGAAAGGGGTGATCACTCTAATGGGCTTTTAATTATTATCTCAGCTGTTGTGTGCTTTAAAAAAAAAAAATTTTATAAATCCGTTTAACCTAGAAGTATTTTTTTATGAAGAAACAATTGGTGTTGCAAAGTTGCATGGTGAAGGTATATTAAACCGTTAATCTTACTGATCTGGCGTTTGTAATAGTTCACATTTAAGGCATGGCCAGCTCTCCCTCTCTCTCTCTCCAACGCGAATTTTATATATATTGTCACTCCATCTATATGGACACAAGTAGCATGTCACCACTCTTTCCTTTGTACACATGTATCATATTACCTAACCATCTTTTAAGACACACATAGCATAGCTACCACAAATCTTTTGGACACACCTAGCATAGCTACCAATCATCTCGTAGGACACACCTAGCCTTGATACCAATCATCTCTTATGAAACACACCTAGCATAGTTACTATCCATCTCTTACGAAACACACCTGGCAGTTACCACTCGTCTCTTGGACACACCTGGCGTTGCATTTCGTCTCTTGGACACACATGACAGGTGCCAGTCGTCTCTTGGACACACCTGGCGGTGCATTTCGTCTCTTGGACACACATGACAGGTGCCACTCGTCTCTTGGACACACATGACAGGTGCCACTCGTCTCTTGGACACACATGACAGGTGCCACTTGTCTCTTGGACACACATGGCCTGCACCATTCGTCTCTTGGACACACATGGCAAGTGCTACTCGTCTCTTGGACACACATGACAAGTGCTACTCGTCTCTTGGACACACATGGCAAGTGCTACTCGTCTCTTGGACACAAATGACAAGTGCTACTCGTCTCTTGGACACACATGACAAGTGCTACTCGTCTCTTGGACACACATGGCAAGTGCTACTCGTCTCTTGGACACACATGACAAGTGCTACTCGTCTCTTGGACACACATGACAGGTACCACACGTTTCTTGGACACACATGGCAGGTGCCACTCGTCTCTTGGACACACCTGGCGGTGCATTTCGTCTCTTGGACACACATGGCAGGTGCCACTCGTCTCTTGGACACACCTGGCAGGTGCCACTCGTCTCTTGGACACACCTGGCAGTGCCACTCGTCTCTTGGACACACATGACATGCACCATTCGCCTCTTGGACACACATGGTATGCACCATTCGTCTCTTGGACACACATGGCAGGTGCCACTCGCCTCCTGGACACACATGGTATGCACCATCCGTCTCTTGGACACACATGGCAGGTGCCACTCGCCTCTTGGACACACATGGTATGCACCACTCGTCTCTTGGACACACATGGCAGGTGCCACTCGCCTCCTGGACACACATGGCAGGTGCCACTCGTTTCTTGGACACACATGGCAAGTGCCACTCGCCTCTTGGACACGTATTTAATGCGTGATATTGAGTGCTCATGATAAGTGGCAAGGACGTACAGCACCTTCGCTTACCGCTTTAAGAAACATATCGATTTTAGTTGTGTGTTGTTGTTTTTTTACAAGGCTTAAATATACATTGTGTCCTCCACTCTAAACTTCGCGGCGATGTGGCGTAACTGATCCGAGACGGCGTCTACTTACGCCCAGGTCATCAATAATGTAGGCTGAAGATCAATTTTTTCGGTTACCATGGTGACGGCTGGCAAGCCATTAAAGGGAGATGTACAAGTCTTTTATTTACGACGAGGAAATGCCCTCACACTCACACACACGTGACTTTGGCTCAGTTCTCTATAGTGTGAAATCTTACAATACTCTAGAATCTAGAAGGAGTACGAAGTCACTGGTATAGAAGCGTGTTTTGCTAGTTGGAGTGGGTAAGGGATATATGATGTAGTAGAATTTTTATATGCACATGTATATATACTGTTTTAAAACTATTTTTTCTAAAATTACATTTTTTATTATGCAGTGTATAAACTTTGTTGAGGTAGGGGGAGGAGGAACACATGCACCACTTAGACTAAATTTCTTATTTGTTTAGATATATGACAACCTTGGGCTAACACTTTGAGATCTGAAAACGTGTGAGAGCGTTCAACAAATGCGATCTCTTTCTCCCAGAGAGTCGCCAAAACCCCCCCCCCCCCCGTGGCAAGCGCAGCTCAATGAACAGGATGTTACCAAAATCTCTTCGTACAGACCCAGTCATCCACTCCCTACTATCGTAGTTAGTTAGTCATGGCAAGTTGTAAGCATTTTAAAACCTACCGAATAAGTCTGGTATCTACTAGTAACTAAATAGCAGCTGAATTCCAGTATTGTAAGTGGCTAAATCAGATCGGGTGTTTTAAACAACCTGAATCGAAGTATAAGTATAAATAAAATTATTTTAAAAAAGATTATTGTGGACTTTTTTAAAAACATGTTTTAGAAATGTTTAGTCATTTAACGGCGATGATCTTTAAATCGTAAATCTGAGTATTCAGCAAAACCAATTACATAAAGGTTATACAAATTTCCGTGTATTTTGTTTCTTTTTTTTCCCGAAAAGCTAAGCTGAAAAAAATAATCTTTAGAAAAAGAAAAAAAGTTATTAAAGATATTGACATTTATGAGACATAATGAGACTTGATTCCCTACCATCTTTGGAAATGAGAAAAGTATGTACAGAGGTTGAAGGCGGTGTTTGTTTGTGTGTCTCTTTTTTTTTTAAATGTGTAATAATTTCTTGACTTCTCTGAACTAATATTTGATATCTTCCTCTTGACCCTAGAAAACATTTTACTGTATTAAAGTTTGGTTTAAAAAAATAAGTTGTCGATTCGGGATATTCGGGCATTCTTAATCTTCTTCTGCTTCTCAAAATCTTTTGTGAAGAAGGATTTAGATCACAAGCCGTGATGTATTGCGCTGTGGCTGTCAATTGGCTTAGTCCACCACACAGTTTATCGTGGAGGGCAGCTTCCTGTGGCCAAATGGCCGCCCGGGTATGGAGGTACAGAGGGCAGTTTTGCAGCACATGTTCCGCGTTCTCTGCAGCTGTTCCACAGGGGCACATTTCGGTTTCTCCAATTCGAAGTTTGCGGAACATGTGCAGCCTAAGTTTGTTGTGGCCCGTCCTTAGCCTGAATATGATGTTTTGAAATTGGCGGGGGAGTTTAAAGAATGCATCACCCTCTGGATGGTTGACTTTCAGCTCGGATTTCGGGCATTAATAGTTGGTTAATACGCAAGTTGTTTAAAGTGACTTAACAGTATAAATCGTTTGTATCATCACAATTGTGTCGTAAGCCATTTAAACTTACGTGTGATTTTGAATTTTAAAAAAAAATAGAATTTTACCTTTATAGCTACTTACTTCTGGGTCTCGACTAGTGGCGCAATTTTTAAATTTAGTCAAATCTTGCATCTCAGTGTTGACTACAGCATGGTCAGTCATCAATTGAAAAGGTATATTCAATGTCATAGGTGAACTCAGCATTAATATATTTCTTATATATTATTTTTCATTCTCAATAATGTATGTGTATTTTTAATAGGGCTGTGGAAATTATCGATTAATTTCTCGATTAATCGGTAAAAAATTGTATCGATTAAAATTATTTTAATCGATAAAATAGCTATTAAAACTATGTAAAATGTCATAGGCGATTCGACAGTTTTATCAATAAATAATCAATTAGTAGTAATAAAAAATAGTTGCTGTTTACGCGCAAACGTCTCCATTAAAAAAGAAGATTTTTAAAGTGTTAACTTTAAAATAAGCTGTTTTATAAGGAAAATAATATCAACAATTAAGCATTGTTTTTACTTAATAATTAACAATAACAAAATAAATATTCATTGACATTATATTGAACTACTTATATCTATATAAAAAATGTGAATTGCCTGTTTTTGTTACTTCCCTTGAAATGTTCAGTTTAATGACGTTATACATCTTATTTTTTGCTTTTATCATAATTATCGATTAATTAATCGGTAATTTTTCAAAAGTTAACGATTAATTTTAAATTAATCGATAACATCCCTAATTTTTAAGAATTGGTAAATTGTTTACTGTGTCAATGTAAATAACCACCAAGTGCAACTTTGGCCTCCACGAACTATAATCAGTGAGTGTGGTCAGCCAGTAGAGCACTTCATCATGCCAGGGTTACAGATCGATTCATTTTTAGACCGGGGCTTCCCCGGCAGAAATGACCCTATCCCGCCCTCCACCAAGAAAACGTGGTTACAATGAAAACAATATTAGTACTTTTTTCTCCTCACCAATATTAGGGAAATATCCACTGATACTGAATTATACAGATGACCGCCCCTTAATGGCATTTGCTGTTTATACGCAGAAATACGCCATAAGCCCCTCGCCCCTTACAAAAAGGACGAACAAAAATAGTTTGAAGGGGACGAAATGAGAAAAAAAAACACCAAAGAACTCCCCGATGGAAGCAGACGGTTTGATGGAGGGAACGGGAGACAATCAAAAGAGCCCATTCATACCCTATAATACATCACTTGGCCTCCCATATCTCAAAGCACAAACGATCTAACTTTCCAGGGGATTTATGGGAACTTTAGATCCCTTCCCTCAATCAACATCCGGCGGTTATATTGATATTTACTCTCGGGTCTTTTCCGGTTAAAATACAGTTGCCCTGAGAATTTTTTGGGCTTCCCTTTAAACACACGCCAAGAGTTGTCTAGCCAGGAGTGAACCCAAGGGCAGTAATCAACAAACAAGTGTTCTTTGAGATACCGCTGAAATATGAATTAGTTGATTATTAAAAATAATATTCAGACGATAACACATCCATGTTCACCACAGTGGGTGGAAAAAAATCATGGAAGTACTAGACAGACAAGATCAAGAATGTTGATAACTAAAATACATTTTATAAAAGATATAATATACGATGAGACATCAAAAGACAGGAGGCTCTTGGGTCAACCAAGACTTCGATGATTCCTGGGAGGAGACACATCAGTGGTCTCCAAACTTTTCTACCGGAGGACCACATTAACTGTCAAACAGCAGTTGGGGGCCGCGACACACAGTTTTGTGGTAAACTTCAGGTAAAAATAGTATATTTTCGGAGAGTAAAAGGTCTCCAGGGGCCGGTTGAGAGGGCCTCGCGGGCCACATGTGGCCCGTAGTTTGGAGACCCCTGACTTACATCATCATAGTTTAATAATCTTAACAGATGTCCATGGTCCGTTTTAAAGGCCTAAAAAATATTTGAATATCAAACTTTAGTGAAGTTGAAGACGGAATACAAATAAACGGCATCGTACTTAAATGTGTGTCAACTATTCTTTTGTTCCTCAATAAATCAACATTTCCTGGATCAATTTCAAAGAACTTGCACTCAGTACCACATTATTTCCAAGATCAATTTTAGAGACATTGCACTCAGTACTCAGTACCATATTAAGTTATAGTGTGTAGTAAAACGACGGTGATAAGTCTCTAATGATGTACGACTTGATTACAAAAATCTGCTGGATAATGTGTAGAGTGGAAGAAAAGCTTTTAAAAGACAAGGAAAACCTCATTTATAATTCAATATTTTAACTGGCCCGGAAATGAACTGCCCCCCTCCCCATATGAATTTATATAAGCTCATTACACGGGAACACGGTCGTGAATCAATTTAAAATTTATTATGTAGCCGAATTTCAGTCAAATACCGCAAAAAGCAGTGTAAGGGTGAAATGATGAGTCATGCTCTAGACATATCTACAACAGATATCAAAACAGGCCCAGCATTTATTTGGAATTTGGGAATTTAAACAAGCAATAGACTACGTACTTTTTAAAAAAAAGTTTTTCTTAATACGTGCAAAATATATTTAGATCTAGATCTATAGATTTTCCGATCTAACATAGATCTACATTTATTACGTAAATGATTACCTTTTGAATAATAAATCTAGTTGTTTTTTTTAAATATGTATTTACTCCAATTGTCAATGGCTTCCTGCTAGAGTCCACACGCCAATTTGACTTTGACGCCCTTGCACTTGACTGATAGAAATAGACAATAGAGGTTTGTCTATTTTTATTTTTTTAGTTAAGGAAATTATTTGTTGTTTTGTTTTTGTTTTTTTTTCAGTCGACTAGATCCCGGGCCAAACGTGTAAAGTGATAGAGCCAAGAACAAGAAAATAAGCTCACTGCTGGCCTTACACCAAATCTTTTAACAAAAGGATCAAATTACATTCGCGTTTTCTTTGCCTCTACCTCAACGAAGCAGCCCCATTTGTTTTGTTTGTATTATCCTGCCCCATTACACCCCCTGCCCACTGCTCCTTCTATTACTCCGTCAGTATCTCTTTCTTTCTCTCTCTCTCTTTCTCCAATCCCCGAGCCCTTTCCCTCATGTCCTTCAAAAACCAAGAAACAAAACAGTTTAAACCAAGCTCGCCATCAGACCAGGGTCTGGGGCATGGGGTTGGGGGTGAGAGGGGGCGCGGGATGACGCAAAGGCGCTGTTCAATGTCCATGTATCAAACCTACATCAACACACGAAGATACGGACGAGAGCTGAGCCGGAAATCAATGCCGCCGACGTGAGCGGAACACGGCCAAGCTTTGTGGTTTGTCAGATCCGATTGAGAAATATGCTCGGCGGGGTCGGGAGACGAGGGCTAGGATATGTGGGGGTCGGGGGTGGGGGTGGGGTGAGGTTGGTTCTGGAATTTACATTAAATCGAGTTTAAGTAGACGCTGGGATAATTAGCGGTCTCTGCCGAGGGTCACCCGGCGTATTTCCTAGGAAGATGGAGAGACGCATTAGCACAAAGCAGACATCTGTTAGGTCAACTTTGATATCGCTGGCCTTTGAGGGCAATGATGATAGTTGGCCTTAGTGGGCAATGACGTTAGTTGGCCTTAGTGGGCAATAACGTTAATTGACCTTGGTGGGCAAAGACGTTAGTTGGACATAGTGCGCAATAACGTATGCTGGCCTTAGTGGCCAATGATGTTAGTTGGCCTTGGTGGCCAATGACGTTAGTTGGCCTTAGTGGGCAAGGACGTAAGTCAGCCTTAGTGGCCAATGACGTAAGACGGCCTTAGAGGCCAATGACGTTTGTTGGCCTTAGCGACTCCGTGAAGCTTTGTACACATATCGATGAGGCATGAACTAAGTTAGCCATTCAGATAGCATTGATAGCAATGCTATGCTATCGCTCAGATATAAACTTAGATACAATAGTCAGATAGCAATGGATGCTTCATTGTTGATATGACTACTTGCCGTAAGCGAGTGAGTTTAAAATACTGCTTTGTTTTTGTTTTCAGGGATCAAAGTTGATGGTGTGTGTGTGTGTTAAAAAAGATTATCGTTTTAAATTTCGCAGTTTATTACTAGAAAAAGACAGGAAACTGTACACTTACAGGGCATGATTTTATTTTAAAATATTGGATAGGATGCGGGGATCTGCGGCTGAAGGTTAGATTAAGGCAAGGGCGAACGTAGAACGCGACAAACAAGAGATATTTTTTATTTGCAAAGTACTAAAATAGATACCATCCGACATGCGATTAGAGATATGTATCTTTTACCTAACTGTCATTTTTTATGGGCCCATGGCATATCACGTGAAATCTACTTACGAACACCTTTTTTTAGCTAAGCTCTTTGTAATCAATAAATTATATTTAAAAGTAATATAGTTGACGGACCACCAGGCATCGTATCAAAGATCTCACACACAGAAAGTGGACTCGTTCAAGATCACCACTGCCTTTTATCCAAAAAAGCCATTAATTTGCCCTAAATAGGGGTGGGGATCAGCCAGTTTGTAACGGTTGGTCAGTACGATGCGTATTCCTGTGTGTATGAGTGTGGAGAAGGCAAACTGATTGTCAGAGTTTCTTAAAACATGGGCGGGCAAACTGCGGCCCGCTACAGGATGATGTGCGTTCCCCATAACCCAATTCGTTTTTTTAAACGAGGTATATAGTATATAGGATAACAGCAAAGTGACATGTATCAGTTATATACATGATTCATACACGATAATCAAGGAGATGCCGACTTGAATAAACCCTCTGGGGCG
The DNA here is from genome assembly GCA_002072015.1 of Radix auricularia. Taxonomy (NCBI): domain Eukaryota; kingdom Metazoa; phylum Mollusca; class Gastropoda; family Lymnaeidae; genus Radix; species Radix auricularia. The sequence goes on along the minus strand of MUZC01000284.1, from coordinate 262,457 downwards.
GGGTTGGGGGTGGGTATCGTCCTCAGATTTAGGGGCTTTAATTTAGTCGAACAGCACTATTTTAAAAAGAAAAGTGGCACAAATTGACAACTCCATAGCAAGGCTTCTGTCTTTACCCATATGTTTAAGAGTTTAGAAAATCGAATGTCAAATAATAACAAAATTTTCCATTTATGTAAAGCCAAAATTAAAAATGCAAATTGACATTTGCTTTGATCTAAGACCAAAGACGTAAAAGATTATTCCGTGATACCGAACGACCCCCTTTCCCCACAAACCGCCTTTACTCGGCCTCTGCTGACTGCACAAGTAGCCATTTAAATGTATACGTGAATCCAGAGACTCGCTGAATTAATGTAAATATTTCTCTAAGGCTCGGGGGGTCTTTTTTCCTGCTCTATGAGCCCTAGCATAACAGCAGGGAGGCCTGAGGCATTAGCAAACAATGGCGTCATCCCAATCTTTGTTGAATATAAAACAGAAAAAGAGAATGAGGACACGGCTTAAGACTACGGTGATACATAAAAAATGTGTTTCTTGTTAATGAATATGCTTTTTTTTAATACACTAAAGTCAGGGCAATACGTAGTGTTTTAAAAAATAACCCATTTTCAGTCCATGGCGGACTATAGGGCAAGTGAAGTAGCGTTCACAAGTTTCATTAAGCCACCACTAACGAGCAAGGGATTGTGTGGCTAGCACAATGCCCCAGGGGCTTCGCAAAGTACCAGGGCTCCAACTCGTGACTCCCTTTTTGCCTCGGTTCGGCAGTCCAGCACGCTACCACGCCCCAATTTAGGCAAATAGCATAATAATATGGGCGAGTGTAGGGGCTACCGACACTTTACCTTGATACGGCCCCTTAAGATCATAGAGCCGCACTTGATAAAATGGAATGTTGAAATTAGCGGAAATCGATTTAATGGTGAGATGAAATTTAAGGCAGGTAAGGCCCCAAACACACACGATATTGTTCTTGTCAAAATTTGCTTCGCGTTAGCATTTAACAAACTGCATGCAATTAGCAAGCAAACAAACTAAAAAAATTAAGTACATTTCCACTAAACCTAACGTTCCTAAAATGACACAATAAATAATTAAAAAAATTACCTTCACCTAGCGTGTGTCTACTTTCAGCAAAACGGCCAATCTTAAAGAAATATATGAGAAATACTTTTGTTACTGAGACTAAACTCAATGTTTGTCATTTTTTTCCCAATCACACGTCACTGAGAACTGTTGTGTCTCCAAATCTTTAGCTGATCCTTACCCTGGGTTAGACTATCTTACAAAGGTTTTTAAAAGGCATATTAATACATTAACTGAGAACAGCAAATGGACACTGTAACAAACTTTTATACTAGAAAGTCATTTCATCAAATGTAGATATATTGTTGTTACGAACAAATTAGGGTTAAAGAACCCGGCAAGCATAAAAACCAGTCATCGTCCATTGAGACCCCGAGAAAACAAATTGGATAATGAAATGTTAAGCCTTTAGGTTCGTATTTCAGCTAATGTACAAGCCTAACTGGCCCATCTCATTTATTATTTCCCTGGTTAAGTTAACATTAGTGGACGTTACCTCCTTAACAACCTCCCGACCAACAGACGCAGTTCAACCCCCGCTTGCGATTCTTTTTTGGGGAACTCCCAATTCGCAGTAGTCATTAATCAAGGACACAAGTCCGGTCTTAACCAGTAAGTTAAAGCACAAAGGGTATTCAATAAATCTATTAAAACAAATGGATCCAAGACCACACACACTTGGTGAACTCGTGGAAAACAAAACTGTGGTAGAAGCAAGCAAACACAATCGGTGGTGAAATTTCAAGACAAAACAAAGGCCAAGCTGGTATTAAATCGGCTTCTGGGAATTTAACCATGATGGAAAGTTTTATTTTGTCATTATAACATTGTTATCTTTTTTTTTCTGCTTGTTGTGGGAATTTTAAATACAATGCACCCGCTCTGCATTTGAATGGGATGACGAGATTTATAGTGATCATCAGAGTTATAGATCATGAGAGTTATAGATCATGAGAGTTATAGATCATGAGAGTTATAGATCATGAGAGTTATAGATCATCAGAGTTATAGACCATAACAGATCATTGTATTTTTAGTGATCAATGTGAGGGACTGTACAGACTGATCAACGCTGGATCTAAAAGAACTGATTTCAAAACACGTATCTTTAAATTTAAGGGGTTGCGCTCCTCTTCACGATCTCTTCTGAAAGTTCTAGTGTATCAACACAGAAAGAAATCAATCGGACTGCTTGGTTTTGAAGAAACTGCACCCACGTTACGGAGATCTTTCCAGGTCGTCGAGAGAATGTAACACCAAATAACATTTAAGACAATTCTTTTTAAAGTATACTTTTATATAGTTAAGCCAAGTATTGATTATCGGAGCGCAGTATGGAGCGCGGTTAGTTAGCATGCTGAACTTATGGCATGCGCATGGAAAAATATTTATATTAAGGCTGCAGAAATTAACGATTATTTTCTCGATTAATCGGTAAAAAAGTTAGATCTATGTATTAAAATTATTTTAATCGATAAAATAGCGATTAGAAGTGAGAATGTATTTATTAAGAGATAATTAATTATTAATAATTAATAGTAGTTTGCTTTTTTATGTAAAAATTTCTACATTAAAAAAAAAGGATTTTTTAAAGTGTAAACTTTATAATAAGCTGTTTTATAAGGAAAATTAAACATTGTTTTTACTTAATTAACAATAACAAATTTAATTTCATTGACATATTAAACTACATGTACTTATATTTAAATTTTAAAAAATGTCAATTGCCTGTTTTTGTTACTTTCCTTGAAATTTTCAAATCTTATTTGTCAAAATCTTATTTCGAGCTTTCATCAAAATTATCGATTAATTATTCGGCAATTTTTCAAAAGTTAACGGTTAAATTTAAATTCATCGATAACAGCACTTATTTATATACAAGAAACCATCATGATCATCTAGTTTGTACTGTATACCCATATCTACATTGTAGATATAAGAACAAGATGGTGCATTTTTCTAAAACGTCTGAAATTACTGCACGTTTTCCTTATCAACTCCATACGTTTGTTAAGGACGCCTGGTAACTGGAACTGTCTTAACCTCAGGTAACAACTGATCTTAGATTTACCCACACATCAGTTCTGGTCACAAAACATGAACTTAAATGGACACGCGCCTTGCAAATCATTTTATTCTTTTTGCTATAGCATGATCACATCTCCATAAATAATTTTAAGATAATTCAAAAGGAAATATTTTTTTTTTCAAATAAATTTTAAATCACACGCTTTTGTTTCTGTTTGCATGAGAAACAAAAAAGAAGAAAAAAAAACGATTTTCTTAATCAGAATAATTAACTAATATTAGCACTTCAAATAAAAAGCGTGGTCGTTAATGGCAGCCACATGTAATGATTGATGGGCATAGAAGCGGGGATGGTTAAATAGAAGCGTGTAAAACGCCACATTTATTGTCGGAATATTTGTTCGAGAGAGACTATTGCGTGATTTATGAACCAGGTATTTTTTATTTTAAAAACTATATCTAAATCACAGTTTTCTAGATATTTTCATCAAGCCTGGAATGCTTGTTTTATTAGGGAATGCTTAGCAGAAACAAATTGAAACACCGAAATGATCGACAATGAAATGGTGGGCGTGTAGGTAAAAAAAAAAAGTATTTAATTTTTATTGGTAAAAACCGTGAAGGAAAAAAAAAAGCAAAAATAAAAAAAGTATCTGAATCTGCTGGTATTAGGTATAAATCTAAGTAGGTGAATGCTGAATAGGCTTTATAAAAAATGTTGGTGCTTTGAGTTTTGAACCATTCACTTTTGCCTCTTTAAATGTGTGCATATTTGAGAGTTTTGTGGTTCAGCAAGTCTTATTACAGAATTCGAGAAGACGCACTTGTTGTGAGAAAACATGTTTTAGACACGCCCAGTCCATTATAGTTATCTTTCAACCGGTTAATCGTATGAAAACTAAACTGGACAGGCGAATCGAAGGAAGTCACCACTTTGGACAGACCAAAATCACTCATACCCATTTAGACAGGCCTTATGACATGCCTTTTAGATAGTCATGTGGGGTGGGTGGGGGAAGTTATAGTCCCTATTCGTTTAAATTTGAAAAAATTAAGGAAAGGTTGGATTTTCGTTTGTTTGTTGTTCTATTGCTTTTTTAAAAGGGGGGGGGGGTGTTAATACAGGACTTAAAGTCACGCGTTTATCTCTTACAGAGAAGTTGAGTCGGAGATAACGGCTGTGTTCCTCAAGTAAGATTGATGCCAGCTCAACACACCGGGGAGAATGATTTATAGCGACCATCTTTTCAACCTAGTGTCAAGGAAACACACAACCTCGGGCACAAGTACTAAACATTGGAGGATTTTCAGGACGCCGACCTTATGGTCAGTTTCATTAAACGCGATGCTCTGTGTCGTATATGCCTCTTGTTCTATTTTGTTGTTCACATGTACCAGAGAAGGTGTGGCTTTTTTTCCTCAGTTTAAGTCGAGCATTTGGTTTGTGTTGGGTTGGAGGCGCTTGAACAATGGTTTGTATAAGATGTTGACATAAAACAATCGTTGGTAAAAGATGTTGACATAAATTAATAATAAAAAATTGATTTCAAGCCAATTCACAGCTTGGACAATAAATGTATATATTACCATTTAATTATAAATTGTATTGATTGTGTCAATTTTGACGGGGACTTCCGGTATTTACCTGAGCTCACCAATTCATTGCCTCGCCAGTGAACGTCAATGATGAGCCTGGAAGATCCGGGTCATTGGTTAGTTACTTGAGTTCACTAATCCAGTGCTTCACCAGCAAAAGACAAGTGGTGAGCCTTGAAGACCTGGGGTCTTCGGTTAGTTACTTGAGTTCACCAATCCATCGCTTCAGCAGTGAAAGACGTAAGATGAGTCTGGAAGACCCGGGTCTTCGGTTAGTTACTTGAGTTCACCAATCCATTGCTTCAGCCGTGAAAGACGTAAGATGAGTCTGGAGTAATGGTCTCAACAAATTGCACTCAACAGACACAGAACATATGAATGATACAAGTGTTAATTTTTTTTTAACATCTGTAAGTTGTTATTTTCTTAAACACAAGGTATTGCTTAAGATACATGTAGTTCAGGGAGGATTGTTGTCCATTGACCTTCAAGTATGCCATCATGATAGTTGTATATATATTAATGTATATGACCGACCATACAGCGTATATTACTTATTATTATATATTGTGATATACCTATATAT
>MUZC01000284.1:241601-256615 GCA_002072015.1 Radix auricularia | reverse complement strand
AAACAATCCCGTCTCCTATTTGAAAGATGCCTAAACCAATTTTCAAGGTTTCTACTTCCGTGATCCGGTGAGTCGCACCTAATGTCCATATCGGGTCGATAATATTTACGCCGTCCACACCTGGTGTTTATATTAAGAAAACGCTAACATCTCAAACACATTTAACATATCAATAAATGTTTAACACAGAAATAAACTGCATTCAGGTGCACATATTCTGTGATGATTGCAACGTTTTGAATGGATGGAAATATTTAATCTGGCAAGCAAACCTCGCCCACTGATACACGCAGCAATTTTTCTTTTGTGGTGGAAAGCTTATACAGTATCTAACCCCTACCCCAAGCTCCCAGATTTCTCTCTATGAAATATTAAACCCTTGAACTAAATCAAGCATATGTCAAGCGTTGCGGTTATTTTAAACAGAAGAATATTACGCAATTTCTTTAAAATTTCCAGAATGTGATATATTCCAGTCATTATGCTAAAAAGGTTAATCGTAAATTTAGCTTTAAAGAATGTGAAATTAGTTTCAGAGTAAGGAGAGTGGTCATTGTATGAGACGTGTTTGTTGCGTGGCCTGTCAAAACGAACCCGGACAAAAGGGTGATGTGAACTTGTATTTGTTTGGTGATTTTGAACTGGTGTTTGTTTTGTGAGATGACCTTGTGTTTGTTTGGTGATGTGAACTTGTGTTTGTTTGGTGATCTGAACTTGTGTTTGTTTGGCGATGTGAACTTGTGTTTGTTTGGCGATGTAAACTTGTGTTTGTTTGGTGATGTGAACTAGTGTTTGTTTGATGATGTGAACTTGTGTTTGGCGATGTGAACTTGTGTGTGGTGATGTGAACTTGTGTTTGGTGAAGTGAACTCGGAGTGCCTACATGACAGAATACGAAGAATGCCAAACGTGTATAAAGTTTTTATCTTCGAAATAGCCTACCGAACTCGTAACGGTATGTTGATGTGTGTTATATAACTAATGAATTGATAATATTCCTATTCCTAATATTCTGTTATTTTAAGAAATTTATTACTCATAAAAGGGATGACTCTGAGAGAGCTCATCAACAATTCAGCAAGCATTTATAGTTTCTATGCCCCAGCCCACACCTCTCACACCAAAAAAGATTGACGCCCTTCTGAAAGGATTCGTTCATTGTCATTGATAACCACCAAGTCTGCCTTGAGAAGCCACACCATTATGTCAAGTGCATACTGTCAGCGCGTTTATAGCATGTATACATTGCAGTTGGCGACAGCAACACTATTGAACCAACTGAATGCAAGCCATGTCCCACAACACGAAAAGAAACTCGCCACTTACAAAATTCTTTGTCTGAGAATCAAATTTATCACCCGTTATCACTAAATCGTGTGTGTTCCCCTTCCGGTGTCATATTTTGAAATCGCATATCACAAAACTTGCTTTCTTTTTTTTATTTGAAATGCAATGTTGTTCCTCGCTGGTTTGTTATCTAATTATTTTGTATGGACACGGTAGTTAAAATCAGCACAATGACGTTACTCAAAATGTATTACAACGAGGCATTGTCTTGGCGGGCTTGTTTCACAGTCACTAGCAAGCGATCATTAAATGATTGAACTGGGAACAACTTATATATAGTGGACCTGGGAGTGGAGAGCGGGACATTCATCTCTCCTAAATTGTGCATCTGGAATATTTCAGAAACAAATCCAAGAATAAAATGACATCAATTTACATTCAACCCAATTACGATGTGTGATCTTCGTAGATGAGAACTTATTTTGGAAGGGAATGGAATTTTGTTTTTATCTTTAAAAAGCGAAGCATTCTAAACTCTGTGTTTCTCCGCCTATGGCACGGTATTTAAAGCAAATTATTTTATATTTATATAGTTGTCCCAGGTCTTTCTTACCAATGAAATCCTGGCTTTTACGGAAGACAGTTGAATAAAGGTGATGTTTATAACGGGAAATTATAAAGAGAACATTCCAGACGGCTAATTTAGTGTTACGAGAGAGAATATGGAGCTAGGTGCTCGCCACCATCACCACCACCACCGCCATCTCCACCACCATCACCACCTAAACCAGCCCCAAAGAGTCTACAACTTCCTGACAACACATAGATCCAGGCCCGTCAAACAGGTCGCTGGCCCCAATAATTTCATGAAGGTCTACAAGGAAGGTCATCTCCAAACCTGCATGGGTCCGTGTTTGAGCAGACATTAAAAGGTTTTGATTTCCTCCGCAAATATCTCAAAGCTTTGCTGGTATATTCCAAAATGTTCACATTATTTTTTTTCGTTAGGTTACTGTTTTAAAATTTGAAGGGTCGTGTTTGTTTTTATAGGAATGGGGTGGTGTGGTTAGGTATATCGAAAGGATTGGTAGTTAGATTTAAGTGTTGATATTTAATTGTTTTCTACGTGGTTACTTTTTTCCTCTTTCATAACAACATTCGAATAATGATCCATTTATTTACTTCTTTAAAAGAAAAATTACATTTAAAAAAAAAAAATTAAAACATGGCCGACTAAATGGCATATTATTTTAAACCCCAGCCTCACATTTCGTGATGTACATATTCAAAGTATTCAGACAAAATATCTAGAGCAGATAATATGAACGGAACCACTGTTCGTATTTGCTCGTACCCGACCACGTCATCGTATTATCATTACATCAATGCCAGCCATGTTATTCCATGTCGGCCAAACGAGTCGTGAACGCGCGTCTACCGCACATAATAATAGCGTTTAATTGCCCTCGACAGGAGACACGCTCATAGATTTTTTAAAACAAATTTTTTTGAGGGGGAATGGTGGAGGGGAGTGACTCTGATATACCACCACCCTCCAGGACAGCGTTGTTAGATAAACTAAGATAACGATACTATTTACACGGAAGCTGTTTTTAATTCTGTCTATTGGGGAGTAGGAATAGTCACACTATTAACACGGAAGCTCCTGTTAGCTCTGAATACTAGAGAGTAAAATGTACAGTCACGCTATTGGCAAAGAATTTTGTGTTTAGTTCCGTCTGCTGGGGAGTATAAATAGTCACACTATTAAAATGAAAGTTGTTTTTTTTCTATCTGCTGGGAATTATAAATAGTCACACTATTGAAATGAAAGTTGTTTTTTGTCCCGTCTATTGCGGAGTAGGAACAGTCACACTAAGCAGGCGGATGGTGATTTTTCAGTCTTCTAGAATCCGGAGAATAAGAAGAATCAATTAATAAACAGTCTGTAAGAATTTCTGGGGAAATTAGACATTATTGAATGTTGACCAAGAAATAACAGGATGACATCTGACTAATATAAAACTCCTGCCATTGTTAAACTTCTTTATGGGAAAGTGATTCCAGGGCCTAATTTTTTTTTATAAAAATCGTCATCTGTTTACCCGTGCTCGAAAACCACGGGGAACGGTGGTCGAGTGGCATGCGCTCTCGGCTGGCGTACCGATAGTAACAGGGTGGAATCCATGTGAAGTCGAGGATTTGTTCCCGGTACAGGGCCGTACTTAGCCTTTGAACCACTCCGTGCAAAAGTGAAAAATTGCGCCCATATGGGGCCATCCATAAAGGACGCCACGCAATTTTGGCTGATCCCCCCCTCTCCAAAATGACGACACAAATCTTTGCCCCTCCCAATAAAGCCGTATTTTTTATTTGAAAATGAACACGTTTCAAATAACTTTTTTGGGGTTTTTTTTCTTTTAAGTCGCAATTTTGTACTGTTTTGAGTACCTATAAAGTATCACAAATCGATACCATTTTATTGTTTACCAATTACTAGACTTCCAGTCGTAAAGACCTAACAATAGGAATAAATTTAGTTTCTTATTTTTGTTCTGCTGCCAATGACAATGTTAAATTACCATGAAATCAATCTCTGTATCTATTACTGATGGTGCCCTGCTATATCTGGTAAGCACAGATGACAAACAAAACTTGTTTGTAACAAAGCCAGCGAACAGGCTGGCAAGATTTTAAACTCTCTTGTATCATTCACCAACAAGTTCTGTGTGACAAGTACCTGAGATGTGATCGTGTCCTTGAGCCGGGAATGAAAGCTATAAGCTCGGTTCACTCTAAAGCCCCGTTTCAACGCCAGATTTAGCAGTTTCTACTTAACATCCATGAAGAATAAGAAGATGTTGTGTGTCAAAATGGTCAAGATGGATCGGCCAGGGAAGAGCACTTCAGCGCCTCTACACACTGACATAAGACACTGGGCTATTCGTCGTAGAAAATAAGGAACAACCGATTCCAGGACAATCTGATCCTGATTGGCTGGCAGATTTTGCATTTTTAGTTGATGTGACAAGACATCTCAACTCTCTCAACACAAAGCTTCAAGGGCGAACAGCAGTGGTAATCCAATTATATTCACCAAATCAAGGCCTTTTGGGGAAAAAAATGCAAATTTTCAAATGCAGCTGTCTCAAATGCAGTGTAACACCACACATTTCGACCCACTACAGGAAATCATGGCACGTTTACCTAAACGAAGCATCAGTGAGCAACGGCAGAAGTAAATTGCAGATGTCATATCCATGCTGATGAATTTCAAAAAACAGCCAAACGTTTGACTAGCTTAAAAATATTCCACCATCATGTTCAGAGGCGTCACCAGGGTGTGCGAACCGCACCGGGTGACACCATAACAAGGGTTGACACATAAAACGCATACTGATGTATGTTCCCGTTATTTGTCATGCTCGGAAGAGATTTATGGGGTAAGTCAAGAGAGGTTCACACAATGAGCTAACGCACTGGGTGACACCAACCCTAGTGACGCCTCTGATCATATTCATTTAAATTTTATTAGCTATCCCTAAATGCAAACAGCTATTGTATAAGTTTGTCGATCGAGTTGAAAAACAGCGTCCCATGATGCATTCCAAAATCTTTTTTGAGAAGTAGCATCTATTGTATGTGAAGTTTAAAACGAGCACTTAATTCAAGACAGGTAAGACAGTGCATGAAGTGACTTCGAAAAAGATGTAGAAACAATCTAGCCCTTGCAAAAAGTTTGCAATAGAGGCAAAAACCAGAATCTTTAGCTAGAGAATGCACCAACCATTTCTGGTAATTTTCTCTGCATCGCTAAGATGGCTTATATCAATCTATCAGTAGAAAAATCAAAGTTAAAACCTTTTTTTTTACTGTGCACCGGTCCAAGTCGTACCAATGTGGGGCAGTGAGGTAAATTTGTCCCCGGGCTCCAGGGTACAGGGGCGAAAACATGAGAATTACAAAGCTATATTATAGTAAAATTTTATGAAACGGAAAGGGTCGGGGGTGCCAACTTTACAATTCTAAAAAAAAATTCCCTGGGCAAAAAATATCCTCGTTACACCAATTGCAACGTAGAAATAAACTCACTGCAGCCCGGGTTAAAATCCAGTTTGAGCTTTATAATGTAATAATTCTAAAACGTATACTAGTATACTATTCAAGAGGATATTTTATATGCTCTACAAAGAAAAAAAAAAGTTTCATGGCGTTATTTTTGGGAGTTTTTTTTTTTAATGCATTTTTTCGAATCGGTCCTCCGCATTTCCATAAAATGGATCTTGCGCCACTCGATTTTTGACTGTGCATTTGCATGGAAAGAGGGAGTGTTAGTCCGGACCTGCGCGATGGCCAAGGGTGTCCCTGAGTCCACCCAGCTTCCAATGGGTACGTGACACAAGTTGGGAAAACAAATGCGGCTGGGTAATGCGTGGAACCTTCATAGCTGTAACCTGTGAACGCTGCGTCACTTGCCAACAGACTGGTGTGGTCTGTGGACGCAATCATCTTTTGCACAGAAGGAGTGTCTGTATATTCAAGAGATTTAAAACAAATCAAGCTTTTCTATAATATCATCAACAAAAACTTTAAGTAAATCAAAGAGAGGTTAAACGCGAGGTATTCAGACGTCAAGACACAGGCTACGTAGCCCGTCAGACAGGACCTTTAACAACATAGCAGATTTGTAGATCTTGAATGAATTTAAGGAACTTGGACACTGGTGAATTCTGTGAGTTTGATCTTAGATTTGTGAGTTTTCACGAAAAATAAAAGTGATTAGTTAAAGTAAAGCCGCTTTACTAAATGTGCCTCCGCCTCGAGCGATCCGGGAGTGGGGTGGGAAAACTAAATAGTAAAATTATTGATCATTGTTATTTTTGTAAAATCGTAATGAGATGGTTCCGTATCCATTTGCGATTTTCAGTTGGCATTTTTTAAGTTCAAGAAAATCTTGACACCAGGCGCATTAAGAGATTGAAGTCCTGTTACTGTTAGGCCTACTTATACGCTGTTTATATAACTTTATAACTTTTTTCCCCTTGCCCAGCCTGATTGCAGTCTCACCCCACTTTTATCATTTTAATACATAAACAATAAATCATTGGAATTATGAAATTTAAAAAAAACAATAACAACAACCCTATTAATCTCTGCACTTCACAACTGTTAGCTGCCTTTCTTTTTCAAAAATTAGCACCAAGATAAAACACTTAACTCTAATAAACAATTACACAATATTCAATAATTAAAATTATGGAACAGTTCGGGTGGACCTGAGGCTTGGATAAAAAGAAACAGACATGGCTTTAGAATTTTTTTTTAAAATCCGAAATTATATTGTCAATATAGTCCTGTTAAATGTGCATGAAATCTTAATTGATATATTTTATTGAGAAAAAAAATTGATTGATTGGTTGAACACGATTTTTAAAAACCTGCAGACAGGCTGTTTCTTTTAAATAATGATTAAATGAAACAAAAAATATTATGACTGATCAAGTAATAAGAACTGAATTAAGAAACTTTAGCAGCCATGTTTGACAATGTATGGTTGTAAACAAGTATTACCGAATTCTAAAGGGAGAGCTCTATGGCCCGTATCCATTTCTAGGAACTCGAATTCATTGCTTTCAACAAGAGGCAGACGAACACGCCGTTTCATTATCACACACACACACACACGCACGTACGCTCGCGCGCACGCACACACACACACACACGGGCGCTTCCAAACCTCCAATGACTATTTTAATTGGAACTGTTTTTAGGATTGACGGCGCTCCGGAAGGTCATTGAAATATTTCCCTGTGAATGTAATCCAAGACATTAGGGGCTGCTCGTGCTAGGTATCTACATGATGTGGTGGTCCATGTGTGCAGGTGAGCACGTGTGCGGGGGGTGTACAATCTACGTCAAGTGACGGTACAGTTCAATTCTCGCAGGTGGTTAGGATGTCAATGAAAAAAGGGAGCTATGTGGCGAAGTCGTTTAGACCTACTTTAGATTGTAGTAAATATCAAGGGGGTGGGGCGTCTGGCGGTACAGTGAATGGTAACTGAAAGCGTGTGGTACAGTGAGTACAGGAAATGGTTACTCAAAGCGTGTGACGGTACCGTCGGTAGAGTAGAGAGAATGGGAACTGAAAGTGTGTGGCGGTACAGTCAGTACAGAGAATGGGAACTGAAAGTGTGTGGCGGTACAGTCAGTACAGGGATTGCTAACTGAAAGTGTGTGGTGGTACAGTCAGTACAGGGATTGCTAACTGAAAGTGTGTGGCGGTACAGTCAGTACAGGGAATGGGAACTTAAAGCGATTTGGGGGAATGACAGGTGGGCCTCTGGAAATATCCAGGAATAAACCGAGCTGAGCCTAAAAATAGATCAGATGATTGAAGGACGAGACAGAAGTACGTGTAATAAGGAAACTAGGGAGCACACACGACAGGAAGTTGTAGAACTATAGCATACTTAACTGGACACGATTTCTCTGCTTTAAGTGGAGCGGGCCAGAGAACTAGGTCATCATTGCCCGGGAATCTTAAAAAACAGAAGAATTGTTGGAGCGAGGGGGTGTGTACCCAACACACACGATGAATTATGATGGTACTGAGGATGTGTAGTTGGTTTGACACAGTGACAGTGTGTAGTACGTGTGTTCAATGGTCTGAATTCGTTGCGACTGAGTTTGTAATTGTGTTCATGGAGTGTGTTTTGAGTTTGTTATGAGTGTGTACACTGAGATACCGAGTGACTGTGTTTAATGTGTGTTCATTGAGTGTTTTGTTGTGTACACAATGACAATGTGTGTTAGTGGATTGGGTGTTAAGTAATTGTGCATGAATACTTTTAAATTATTAATGATAATTAGGAAATGATGAGCATACTAATAACTAAGACTAAATTGTTTAATTTGAGTTTTCTGTAAACGGAGTGTACAATTTGGCATGAGCATTCAGCGTAAATTTCGTGTGTAACCTGAGTGAGTAGTTATATGAACTTTGACACCCCAAAAATACAGCTCAATGATACCAAACTTGTTGTTCTTAGTCAATTAGGGAAAAAAGTTATCGCATTTTTAGTGCCAGAGTTTTCCTTATTATATGCCGAATATTTTTTTACCCCAAAATTATTGACTGCAAAACATGACACTAAAAATGATCAAACGTTTTAACATAAAGACCTCGAATTTTAAGCATATTTTCATGAAGTATTAAGATTGTAGAATAACTCATTGATACGACAATATTGCTCTGACTCTGACTATTGTATTAAGTACACTTTTTAAACAGTATAGTATTTGCACGAACAATAACTTTTAAAACAATTGGTTCAATATATTGAAAGGCAATTGTCAGGACAAAGTTCACGGATGCGGCCAGGAAACATCTATTCTCGTATTCCAATGGTGAGACGAGACACTGCGATAAACAAAAACACATGTGTGGCCTTACAAGGGCCAGGTACCGCTCGGATACTATGAGTGCAGACCCAGTCACACATGGTCGGCTATCTGATTCTCTGATTCGTGTTATTCTCTGATTCGTGTTATTCTCTGCGACTTTGTTACCCTGTTGACCTATTTCTGTATAATATCCCCAAATGCGTCGTACATATTGAATTGATATAACTAGTTAGTGTTTAGTATGGGTGAGCCTGCAATCAGGCTTTATTAAGAGTAAGAGAGGGGGAAAAATATGTTATTGAAACACTGTTTATGTTTGGCCTGAAAAGACGTTACAAAACAACGAAAGTTAGGGTCAACATGTTCATATTTTCCCCCTTCACAATACGTCGCATGCACGCCTTTGCTTTTGAATATTTTGATAATATTTCATTATATTCTGAAATGTTCTGTTTGTGATTTGTCACTTTGTAGGTATGGGCAGTATGGACAAACGAATATGTATTTTAGGTAACTCCATCCAAAAACTATTTCGCTATTATAATATGACGCAGTGAAGCCTTCACAAAAGATCACACAAGTCTCCACTGATGACAATCTTCTGAATGTGTCAATTTTAACAAATAATATACAGCGTATGCCTTACATTAACCTATATAAATATAGATATAGAAAATATAGAAGTGAAGTACACAGTATGCTTTCTACCCAGTTATACAATTATTTGTCACATTTGTTATAATGAGACATGTGCAAAGTTAATACCAACATGTAAGTGCAAGGCTTAAACGTAAAGCTAACTAACTTTTTGACTTTATGTGATATCAGCCACAATATTATAGACTAGAAATGTTACAATTTGGTGCCATCTGTAACATGACTAGGGGTTAACATTATACAATCCACCACAAAGTACTGATACTGTGTAAGTGTAAGTAACTGACTTGTGTCACTGAGTGTGTAAATCGATGTGTCACTTCAAGGCTCAGAACTAAAACACATCTACAAAATGTGTTGAAATCACAGTCTTGAGAGAAAGAAAGTATAAGTCAACCAAATGAATTGCCGATTTATAGCGAATAATATAATAGAAGTAAGTATTAGTATTGGTACCCAGTTGTAGAGTAATAAGTAACAAGTAATATCATAGATGACTAGCATAGAAAGTATAGAGTATAGACCTATATTTTATAAGCCTCCATAGTCAACAGTATTTAATAGTTGTTATTTTTGTACACTAAATAATACTTTATTTATTTATTTATTTATACAAAGGAATTTTTTGTGACGCCATGAATGTCACACATTCACATGCTTGCAATTCCTTCCCTGCGTAACAGCACAGAAGGCAGGCACATTATTATAGCATTTTTATTAAACATACTTTCTGATCCCTGTGATTATTATACCACAATGAGTTAACATACAAAAAAAAATAACACCAACGTGAAAATGGTGGTAGTGATAGATGTTCCTCTTTCACCTGCAACTAAAGCTTACTCACATTCTCATTGTTGTAGCGGACCACCCCCCTCACCCACACACAGACTTAAAAAAGCTCCAACACTGATACTACTCTGACAGTAAACACAGGTGAATGGTGAAGTAGAGAAGACATTGTCAACACAGTTCACAATCACAATGGCAATGATCGTTGATTTTAAATGATTTTCAAAATAAATTATATCATATTATTTAATAGCACGTAAATTATTTTATAATTAGTCACTTTATTTTTTTTTAAATAAAATGAGATTATTAATATGAATCAAAACAATAACGAAACCACAAGTTTAATTTAAATATGAATAATATGTCATGTCAGATATTTCATATAATAATAATAACACCAATAGTAATAGTAATAGTATAGTCCATTGGCCTTGACATTGGCGTAGTAGTCATTAAAATTAATCGTAGTAGTCGCAGTGGAATCAAGTCTTAAAATGTGAAGTAAAGATTAATTTAAATAAATAGACTTAGACCATTTAAAATGGTGCATAGTATATGATTGCCATATAATAGATATACTATTTCTTATATTATAGATTATCCAACAAAACAAAACGAAATATTTAAATGACAAGTCGTCACAAGTCTACCTAACTAAACTAATAATAATAAACTTAACAGTTTAATAGTTTAAACCGACTTAACAGAGTAAAATAGCTTGGCCCTTGGCCCCTTGCCTTTAAATCAGTTGAGATTACCGGCGAGAACTAATTACTAATACTAATACTGGCTATTTCTTGTTTTGAAATAATTATTATAGAAAAAAAAATTACCTGTGTTTGAAATATCCTGTAAGTACTTGTTTACACCTGTGTTAGCGGGACTACATCCACCCACCACAAGAAGAGACGATGATGATGATGACACGCGCAGGGGACGACGTCCAAGCACAGCACAACAACACACACAGCGTCTCGCCACAGAACCGTTAGTGACAAACCCACCCAACACAAGCCGCACGGCGTGGAGGAAAGAAATGGCAATGTCGTGTCGCAAACAAGGAACACTCAAGTCCGAGGTAATCCGGGGGAACAATGGGTGACTGCCACAAGTTTTTAGTTTGGATCCACTGACTAAGATCAGAACCTACACCACACACAATACAGAGAAACACGCGCTATCCGGGAACAAGTATTCGGTGTGAAAAGCGTTAGGCCTCTCAATGCAAACGGTCTCGGCTTGCACAGCCCGTGCGATGTGTGTGTGTGTGTAGCCGACCCTCGACGACTAGCTCGCGTGGTGTAGGCCTCACGGTTCGATCTTTCTCTACGAGAAGACAGTGCACGTCGATAATTTCTGCTAGGCTTCCCTCACTCCCTCCCGCCCTCTTAAAACCCCCACCTCTTCGCATGTGCTCACTTCTCTTTCAACTCATATTCTTTGTATATTATCCAAGAAATGTTTTGTTTCATTACATCACACATCAAGTACCACTATCGTTCAGACACAGATAATATGATTCTATCAGCGCTGACAATACTTTAAAAACATCGCTATTTTTTAAAAATTATTTCTTCTTCTTTTTTATTTTTTTAAAAATTGTATACTTATTTTATACTTTATATTATACTAACAATATTTATGGGATAATTGTCGTTTCAAACATTAAATCTGTGTAAATGTCAATGTAAATAGTTTTAGATTTTAGCAATGAGTATTAATCTATTTCATTTCAGTGTCGCGAGTGTAGTCCGTCCATCTCATGCCATTGTTATTGTTTAAATTAAAAGAGACTTTAATCACCTGATTAACTTAAAACACGTCATTTTAAAACCAATGTGGGGTCTGATAATGGAAAATCATGTTAGTGGCTTGGGGGGTGGGATAGTTGTAAATAAATAATCTAGAAATACGTAGGACGCAATAATCTTATGTACAGAAGGAGCGTCTGTAACATTTAAGATAAGATAAGCAAGTCAGTGGAGAGTTTGGCCTTAGATAATAATAATAATTTGTTATTGTTTTTAAAAAGAGAAGAAATAAAGCATTTTAAAAAAAAATTATTTAATTCACTTAAAAAGTGTGTGTGAGGTGGGGGGGTGCATTTAAAAAAAAAGAAAAATAACGTCTTGAATCATTTGGGGCGGCAGTGGCTTCAAGAGGGGGGAGGGCCGCCCCAAATGACACCATCAGTGGGGGGGGGGGACAAAAAAGTAAAAAAAATTTACTGTGTTCGATTTAATGTCCGAAAAAAATAGCACATTTCTTTGAAGTAGAAAGGAATTAAGAACTAAAATGTTGTACGTTAAACGCAAAAACTTTAAATTAAAAACAATTTGAGTTAAATCTGGAATAATAAAACAGTCCCAACACACAAACATCATTAAAACAAATTAGGAAAAGGAGAGAAAAAATCGCAGCACAGAAATATTTAAAAATTCTGCATACAATTGTTCAATATGAAAATGTGATTTAATTTTTCTCTCTTTGTCTCCACACTTTTCAAATACTATACCATTTTCAGGCAAAAAGGAGCGGTTAAAAAACTGAAATATATTTACTTTAAAAATTTCCGTCATTTTTGACGGGTAAAACACTCGAATATAAATAATTTGTAATTCATAACAATGGTATATGAATATTCCTTATCTTCAGTATCGATCAACCCCATCCACCAGCTACCACTGTCTCACAATCACACGCTTTCATAATAATTAATGATGATCGCTATACACATAACTGACGTCTTTCTTCAATAATCCTTTAAAAAAAGTGTAAATAATTTGATAAGAGTGGCGTAATTTAAACGAGGGGGTAGGGAAGATGTACATATTCCCCAAGGTGCAGGGGCTCCAAATTGAGGGCAATTTTTAGAATATTTTATGGGGGGGGGGGGAATGGGACACTACTTTTGCGATTTTCGAGACTTTACATTAGAAATTACTATAAATTACCAAATAATACTATATTAAGCACGATTTTTAAAAAAAAATTGTTCGAAAAATAAGTCGAGCGGAAAAATTTGTATTAAAAATTGTGATGTAAATTAAATACTTTCTTAAATTTTAAGTAGAATCTATACCGATTCTACATTATTGGTTGAGTTGGTAAAATTAAAAAGAATTAATTAATTAAAGCATTGATATCTGCCATTGGATGTCATCGAAATTCGTACACATAACACTAACTGCACATAAATTCATAAGCTTTTGTAATCAGCATCAAATTTGGTAAGCAATAAAACGTCATCGATTATTACCATCATTGACGTCATCAAATTGTGTGCTAAAAAAGTACATAATGTCGGCTTTCCGTATAAATATAATGTCTTTGCTGACAAAAATCCACTTGGCAATTAATTATTTTAGATGAGGCGACGGACTATATAAAATTTAAACGCGGGACAGCATTTGGCCCGCATGCCGGACTATGGACACCCCTGTATAAATTGAACGTGTTGGAAGGGCGCCAATTTGATATTTTGTCCCCCCCCCCGTGCGCAAAATATCCTGGCTACGCCTCTGGTTGCTAGATATTTAGTCTTAATATGTAAAGACCAATAGTTTACAATATTAATAATAATAATAGTTAATCAATGTCAAGATTTACACTACCTCACGACTCACGATCTGTTATCGAGTTCAGACTCAATATTTTCACTATTTTAATCAGGCTGAATAAATTATAACCTTATCTGTAGCTTCAAATCTGACTGGCCTGAAATATCTTGATTTAACAAAAGTACACATAGAACATTTTCTGTTTGAACAATTAATGATGTGAACTCATCAACTTTAAAAAAAAAAGAAAGAAAATTACTAATCCTTTCCCCACCCCACCCCAAAAGAATGTCTAAAAAATTCTTAAAATAGAACACTGCGTAGTGGGCTATGGCGTTTTCCGTTCCTAGAAATGGCAAAGTATTTATTCCGCGAAGAAGTTTAAGGCTGGCTGATTGGCCCCCCTTTAAATTTCTTTAAACGAAAGCGCCATTCATGAGCGCATCCCCCGTCCCTTTTTTTCCACCTAAACAATTTAAACATTCCGATACGACGTGTGTGGCCGGCTGAGTAAATCGATGGGACATTGGTTTATTCTTGCAACCACCAACCAATATCTTTAATTGGCTCGTAGTAAGTCAAGCAGACAATACTTGTGACCATTGAACCTGACCAGGGCCTAGTTGTTTGGGTTCAATCGGAAAACACAAAATTCGTTTCTGGGCAAGACGTTGTACTAAATAGTAATCCCTGTTTTGATGAGGCAAAAAAGTTTATTTATTAGAGAAAACGTAATAATTGGGGGCGTCCATAAAGTACGTCACGCTCCAGAGGGAGGGGGTGTAAGAAAGTGTGACAGTTTGTGACAGGGGGGGGGGTTCGGCTAGTGTGACGTCAAGGTGTTATAAATAAATTTTACTTATTTTGTTAATTCAAAATAGTTATTTTTGTTCGAATGTGTGACGTACTTTAAGGGGCGGTCCGAGATTTGTGACGGGGGAGGGGGGAGTTAAAATGGTCAAAAATAGAATGATATTCTTTATGAACATCCCCATATGACGAAGTCAGGTGTAAATTTTGACTTATTTTTAAAATATTTTTTTTATATCAAGACTTGTGTGTTTTTTGTCGAACTTTTTCCACACTGTGCCGGAAGGGAAGGTGGGAGGTGGGAGATATTATTGACAGGTTAAGGTGGGAAATGCGCCCAAGGCCCCACAATATCAAGGGTTCTCATAGCCTGGCTTAAGAGGTATCCATTGATAGTCGTTTGCTTATATGAGACAGTGTTGTATAACAGGTTGGATCTGCCAATGTGCTGCCACCAAAGGGCTCAGAAAGTGTTGTATAACAGGTTGGATCTTCCCCCCC
>MUZC01000284.1:214049-233151 GCA_002072015.1 Radix auricularia | reverse complement strand
CACCATTGGCTTTAGATATATTGACTGCACCAGCTTCGGAGGCTTCCGTAGAGAGAATTTTTTCTCTTTGTGGTGATTTGACTACTCGGAAAAGAAACAGCACTAATCAGAGTCTAGAAAAACGGGTCTTTCTCAAGCTGAACAGTCATTTGTTTTGATGTTTAGTCTTCACCCTTCAAGTGAACTGTTGTTAATTACTTAGTTTAGTTAGTTCAGAGTTCTAGGTCTTAGAATGAATACAGTTGTTTTAATTTTGACTAACGTTTTTGGTTTCTTATTATTATTACGTTTTTAGTAGTTGTTGTTTTTTTGTACATGCACTGCAAGTCTGCTAGTCTACAACATAGTCAAAAATTGAGTCATTGCATTGGCATATAACACAATGTGATAGTGTGATTTATAATGTGACATTTGAGTGAATGGACTCATTCTCAGTACACTGAGCTGTCACCTCTGTGACTGCTATTATTATGCTTCAACTTCAATCTGTTTCAAAAATTGGTCATGAACAATGATGTTATTAGTTATTGGTGTTAACAAGACTAAAACTAAAAGTGAAACTAAAATGAATAAGACGAAAACTAAAACTCAGGTGTTTTAGTTTTAGTCGACGAAAACTAAAACGAAAACTAAAATTGGGCCTAAAACTAAAACTAGACTAAAACTAAAATTATTACAGACAAAACGAAATAAAAACTAAAACTAAAATAGGACCTGGGACTAAAACAACACTAGTCAAGGCAGAAGTAAAGTCTTATGCTCAGAAAATGTTATATGACACCGTCTAACACTTTGGTTCGCAACCCTTTTCGGGTGGCGATCCTTATTTATAAAATCCCTGTGACCTGTGACAACCATGCAATTGAAAAAGGCATTTTCAATAAGGTTTTAATTACTTCTCTTATTGGCATTCGGTGTTACGAGTTACGAGTACGAATTTAGCAATGGAAAATTACATTACAATGAATATTTGTTTAGTCCAGTGTACAAGTTGGCGACCCTCTTGTTAACCCTTTATAGGTTGCGAACTTGGGGTCTAACAGGAGCAGGTTTACGAATGAACCGTTACTCCAGTTAATGTTTAAGGTTAAGTTAGTATGTTTCGTACAGATACCTAATGTAAGTAAATATGTTTCGTACAGATACCTAATATAAGTAAATATGTTTCGTTCATATACCTAAGATCTATAATAAAAAAAAAGCCAAAGCTCTGACTGACTGACTCACTCTTCACTAATTCTCCAACTTCCCGTGTAGGTAGAAGCATGAAACTTTGGGAAGTTGTTGGGTACCCTCTCACGTCGAAAATTGGCGAAAAGGAATGTTAAAATTCCTTCTCATGGGGGGCCGGGGGGCCAAATATAATTTTTCTTATTTTAAAAAATGACTCATCATTAATTCTCCAATTCTCCGTGAAGGTAGGAGCATGAAATTTTGGGAAGTTGTTAAGTACCCTCTCCCGACGAAAATTAGCGGAAAATAATTTTTAAATTCACACTCATGGGGGCCGGGGCCCCAAAAACGTTTTTTTTTTCCTTATAGGAGCTATATAAAATTAAAAATCAATAATTCTCCTATTTCCCGTGTAGATAGAAGTATGAAACTTTGGAAATTTTTTAGTACACGCTCCCGACGATACATGGCAAAGAGAATGTTGAATTTCCCACGCATGAGGGCCGGGCCCCAAAAAACGTTTTTTTCCTTTTATGAGCTTTATAAAAATAGAAACGCACTAATTCTTCGATTTCCCGTATAGGAAGAATCATGACACTATAGCAATTGTTTGAGAACACGCTCCCAACGAAAGTGGGTATAAAAGAATTTTAAAATTCTCTCTAATGGGGAGCCGGGGTCCCAAAGAATGTTTTTCTTATATTAAAAACCGACTCATCACTAATTCTGCTATTTACCGTGCAGGTATGAGCATGAAACTTTGAGAGGTTGTTAGGTACCATTCAAGACGAAAATTGTTGTAAAAGAAATTTGAAGTTCACACTCATTAGCATTTGTAAATGCTACAATTTTTTTTCCTAACATGAGCTGTATAAAAATTGAATATCAGCAATTCTCCTATTTCTCGTGTAGATAGAAGCATGAAACATTTGGAATTTGTTAAGTACACTCTTCCGACGATAATAGGCGAAAATGAATGTTAAAACTTCCACTTATGGGAGGGGGCCGGGGCCCAAATATAATATTATATTAAAAACCTTAGCAGCACTAATTCTCCACCTTCCCGTATAGGTCAAAAAGTGTAGATAGAAGCATGAAACCTTTGGAATGTATTGAATACTCTCTCAACGATAATAGGTGAAGAAGAATTTTAAAATTCCTATTCATGGGGTGCCGGGGGCCCAACTGTAGTTTTCCCCCTCAAATTAGCTATATTAACCTTGAAAATCAATAAGTTTCCGGGTAGGTAGAGGCATGAAACATTGGGTAGTTGTTGAGTACACTTTTACAACAATACTTGCGAAAAAAAAGTTTTAAATTTCCCACCTAGGAAGGGCCGGGGGTCCAATCAAATTTATTTTCTTTTGGAAGTTGCTGAAACACTCCCGTGATGGAGCATAACGCTATTGAAAGTTGTTGTACACTCCTGCGATGTTAACAGGTTAAATACGTTTTGAATTAGTATAACGCTGGTTTTCAACACTTATTTAAAATCCTGATTTTCCACTGCAAAGCGCGGGTATTTTGCTAGTAAGTAAATATGTTTCCTATAGATATCTAGTATAAGTAATAATTTTGTGCAGATACCCGGTAAAAATACGTACGTGTAATACAAATACCCGACATAAGTAAATATGTTCCGTGAAGATACCCTCAAAACAAAAAAAAAATCGTTTTCAACAACATTAACCTGACTGGGCATTTCGTTCTTTGAATACATGAAACAACACATTCTGGGTTACTTTTTTGTTTAAATTTTACTTTGGCTAAATTCACCTTATGTTTATACTATCTCTGCATTTGTTTGTCTTTGTTTTACGTTTTATATATAGAACTGTGGTTACTTCCTCTGTTCTTCTGAGTTTTTTCAGCAGTAGGATTTCTTGAAAACGTGAAATGAGTGCTTCGATTTCAAATCAAGACAAATTTCTAGTCGACATCCGGTAGATCGGCGCCATCTTGTTGAAACACAGGAGAACTAAAAATATGGAGAATATTTATATAGAGATCTTGTCAGCACATAAATCGTTACATAGCTCGGCGCTCATTGGCTTACTTTGTTCATAATTGTTGGCCTACGTGGTATTTGTTGAAGTGGTTTGGTGTGGATCGAGAGGCATGTTCGTGGAGTGATTTCATGTGTAAGAACCAAGGTTGCTCTAAACGATTCCATGACAAAACGAATTTTACCTTGTCATTTTGCCACTTTTCGTTTTTTTCACCTTGTCATTTTGTCACTAGTTGTTTTGTCATTTTGTCACTTTTTTTTTCAACTTGTGATTTTGTCACTTGTCGTTTTGTCATTTTGTCACTTGTCGTTTTGGCTGGTTTCCACTAAAAAAATGATATTTCGGCTGTTTTTAAGAATGTATCTTTGGAGAAAAAAGGCATTGATTCTATGTATTAACTTAAACTAAAACAAAAACACACACACCAGAAAATGTGTAATTAGTAATTGAAAGTCACCGCTAAGTGAAGTATACAGCTAAATTCCAGTCAACACTATTGGAGTGACAAAAACATGGCCGCATGAAGCCTGGGTCAAGATGGGTCACATTTCTTCTTATTATCCCTTATCCCATGAGTAGCTCGTTGGAACACCATCGCAGACGTTCCACTATTTCAAGCCATGTGTCCCAGTCCTGTGCTGCTCTTTAGGACTTGATAAACGACAGGCCGGTCCATTCCTTGATGTTGTCCTCCCATCTCTTCTTCTGCCAGCCTCTCTTTATTTCTCTCTGTGCTGTGCCTTGCATTATGTTCTTTGTGAGAGCTCCACATCTTGCAACGTGTCTATATCATCATAGCTTATTTTTAAATCCCTTATATTAGCTTCACCGTCCTCTCTCTCTGTCTCCCCCCTCTCTCTCTCTCTCTCTTTCTCTCTGCCTGCCGTGTTCGGTCGGACGGAAAAATAAAAGTTAAAAATGACCCACTTTCCGTGATGCTATCAAGCTGAACTTTTGCACATGGACTCGAATCACCTAACAATGCATTGTATCTAAATTTCAGATCGATCGAAAGTACCATAATTAAGTTAATTAATTTTTCGTTTATCTCTATGTATCTCGATGAAGTCGTCTACTAAAGCTGCCTTCCACGGTTCACTGCTTTTCACTCCAGCCATCGATGACCACATCCCCGTGTTTTACAGAAAGGGGAGTTGAGTCATGTTCAGTCTGTAAATGTTTGTCGTATTATATTGAACATAGTCAAACTTGTAGTTCTGCCTTAGATCTATATATAAGGTATTTATAGTCAAAAACTTTGTTTTTACGGGTTGTTTAATTTAATATTTAGGTGTCAATTTCTGCGCATGGAGCAAGAACGGTAGTTATTTTATAGATGATCGCAACGTTTATGGCACACTCCGTGTAGATGTTCAATGTTCACATTACCCGTTGAAAAGTAAAAAATCAAGGCTTTTTAAACACAATAATCTGCTCCTTACAATGTTTAAATGTATTTTTAAAAGTTGCTATAAAAACACGCTAATTACAATTTACTTATACTAACTGACCAGCGTAAAATCAGTAATTGATTTTATCAGAACATTGTTCAAGGTATATTTTGGCTTTATGATTTGGCCAGGGCACAATGCGTTACGGCCTAGTTTCTAATATGTGTATGACCACGAAACACAGGCCAAAACTCAACATCAACCAGGAATATGCATTAGTTAAATATCTGCCTCTCTACGATGTACATCTTCATAATACAACATCTATGGTGCTACTTAATATTGACTGCCTAAGGGGCCGTCCATAAATGACGTCACGCGCCTAAAGGAGGGAGGGGGTAACGCATTTGTGACAATGTGAGATGATGGGGAGAGGAGGGGAGGTTAAAAAATGTACACGTTACATCAGAGGCGTCACTAGGGTTGGTGATACCCGGGGCGGTAACTCATGGTGTCACTCCCTCACGACTTAACTCATAGAACTCCTCCGAGTTTCCCAATGCCAAATAAAAGGAACATACATAATTCTACATTTGGATCTCACCCCCCCTAATGGTGTCACCCGGGGCGGCCCGAACCCACTAGTGACGCGACTGCGTCACATCATAACGCGCAAATTTAAATAAAAGTTCGACTTAAATATTTGATTTCTCTCAATTTATTTAATGACGTTTTCAATGGCTTCACACGAATTACGACATTAGAGTGCAGACTCACACTAAATATATACTTAATTTTTAAAAAAAATTGAAACTTTCAAATTTTCAATTAGAAAATATGGCTCATAAGAGCTTTGTGACAAAGTGTGACGAGGGGTTAAAAATTTGCCAAAATCGCGTGACGTCATTTATGGATGGCCCCTAACCGTCACTAAGCCACAACCCATAATACCACGTCACATCCCCGTACACCGCGTCATAATAATAGTTCGTTCAGCACAGCCAGCGTACGCCAAATTTTTATAAACATTACTGATGGGGGAAATCCCCTTTAACCAGCTTTGTATAACTACAAGTATCAGTTGTGTATGATGTGACGAAGTAAAAATACTTACATTCTTTCAGTTACAATAGGGGGCGCGGTGGTCGAGATTTACGGGTTCGAGTCTCGGTGAAGGCAGGGTCTTGTTACCGTGACTTAGGGCGTCCCCGAATCCACTCGAATGGGTACAAAACTGTTGGGGAAGTGAATGCGGCTGAGCCCCACAGTGGTATGTCGTGTTCTGAAAGGGGAACGCTACTAAACTTTAGTTACAATAAATTTACGAAATCTGGCGAAAAGCTAAAGAAATAGACCTCCGATGGACTAAAGAAATCCCATTGTATTGCCGACAAGCTGAAGTTCTTTCAACGGCGTCTCATTTCAATAAGTAACTCGATCGTGAGATTGATCGGTACAATACAGAGACTTGGTGTTTTGTGTGTGGAATAAACAAGGATTAAACTCAGGGTTGTTGTCCTAATGCGGAGACAGTTTAACTTCTCTGCTTTAGGATGTTGGCTGAGGCCTCCGTGACAACTTAGTTTTTTATATGATGGGAACTCAATGACAACTTAGTGTTTTATATGATGGGAACTCAATGACAACTTAGTGTTTTATATGATGGGAACTCAATGACAACTTATATTTTGATATGATTGGAACTCAATGACAACTTATATTTTTATATGATGGGAACTCAATGACAACTTATATTTTTATATGATGGGAACTCAATGACAACTTATATTTTTATATGATGGGAACTCAATGACTACTTATATTTGTATATGATGGGAACTCAATGACAACTTATATTTTTATATGATTGGAACTCAATGACAACTTATATTTTTATATGATGGGAACTCAATGACAACTTAGTATTTATATGAAGAGAACTTCACGTTAACTTAGTGCTTATCTTCAAGTTTTATATGAGAATAACTCAATAATAATTTAATTATCCACTTCAAATTGTGCTAGCTCTACGACTAGCAAAACTCGGAAATATCTAGGCCATCAGAAACAGGTGACCATCGCGCGAACCATTAGATTTTACAATGTAAATCTTCTGGAAAATAATAATGATTCCCAGTATTGTAAATAAATCATCTCTGATCTTTCTAATAGTTGGACTGTAGCGTTTTCTTTTACATATTCACTACGTTTATAAAGACATTCACAGTGAACACAGCTCAGATATAGTGGTGGACACCATCTGTTTTGTTTGAGTGAAAGTCTGGGTAAGAAATCTCATTTAATCGTCATATTCTAACTTAGAAAAATTACCAGAAATAGTGGTAGCATTTATTGTTTGTAAAATGATGGATAACTGCGTCTGTCGGCATTTTAAAGATTCTCGTTTTCACTTTTATTTCTTAAAGCCCCATGATAAATTTTCTGATCATAGTGACTCCTATTAAATGAATCAATTAGAAAATAAACAAAATCTTTAAATAAGAAAGATTTGCTTTAAATGATCATGCCAAAAAAATTAATTAATTTAATTTGTCAAAATTTAAATCCCTACGATAAAATGTGCGTGTGGAAATAATATTTTTTTTTAAAAACTTAATTTTAAACATCATAAATATAACATAGATGGTCTAGATCTATTTCATTGACATTCAATTGAAATCATTTAGCTCTAACTCTAACGATTTCCTATCTCTATTTATGATTTATGCACATGAAAAAAAGTGTGTAACGTTTTATTAGAAATTACTTTTTATTTTCGTTAATTGGCTGAAATTTTTATAGGAATCTTTTTATTGTTCAGTCAACCTTGATATGATAGCCTCAATCTTCTAAACGAGAGTCAAGGAGGCTGAGGTCGGCGAACTGTCCATTTTGTCAGCACAAAGCGGATCAAACTATTGGCTTAACCTGTCGATGTTGATGTAAAGTGGCACGCCCATTCTCTATAGTACGCAATCACAAAGTCACAATTTCTATCGTCGTCTCTGATATAAAGGTTTATCGTCTCTCACAAATTCTTACAATTTGGCTTTAAAAGAAAAATAAAAGAGATTATGACGTCACGGAACGAAAAGTATTTTTCTCTCAGTGAAAGTTGAAGATTAACACAATTTTACATCACGTCACCATTAACCCTAAGAGGGCCTCGGGGTAGGGAAACAATTTTACTATTCACAGAACCAACTCAGAGGAGGTGCCAAAAATGATATAGTATTTAAGATCTAGGTCTTTTCATTAGATTGCTTTACCGGGAACATTCATCGTGTGACAAACATAAAGGGGAAATTAAGCTCATCCCATTAGCTACATTAAATACGAAAATAACATTTGTGGAGCGAACAACGTTTTGCAAATATAAATCCGATATAAATATTAGCACTTAGTTTAAAAAGAAAGACACACCAAAGACCAAACTTTGGGACGTGGTGGTCGAGAGGTAGCGCTCTCGACTGTCACACTGATAGTCACGAGTTCGAATCCACACGAAAGTGAGGATTTGTTCTCGGGGCCTGAGGAGTCCCCGAGTCACCCAGCTCCGAATGGGTACCTAACTAGACAATAGTTAGGCGGCTGGGGTAATGCTTGGAACCCCTATAGCCGTGGCCTGTGACCGCTGCATCACTTGCCAACAGATCATCTCTCATGGTCTGTGGACGCAATTATCTTCTGCATAGAAGGAGCGTCTGTATATCTAAGATAAGATAAGATAAACTTCTTTAAAATATTTTTAAAAATTGTGTCACTAAAGTTAAACACAGAATTTAAAAAATATCAACAAACCTACGATTTAAAGATAAAATTCTTAACACTTACATAAAGAAAAATCAGCAATGAACCCAAACACACACACAGACACTCAGAGAAACACAGAGACACACACAAACACACACAGACACACACAAGCAAACGCATACACACCCACAGTCACACAAAAACACACAAAAACATACACACAAACACACACAAAAACATACACACCACGGACACACAATAAACACAAAACATACACACAAACACACACGCAAACATATACACTCAGATTTAGAATGTCAATTGTCAATATTCCTATTTTCAGAAAGGACCAAAGTAATACGTGGTTGCCAATTTCAGACTATCATGTTTCGATCATTTTTTCCCATGGCTATAATATAGGTATCGATAAGTGAGTCAATTTTTGTCAACGTCCTTGCAAATATTTTCATGATGTTTGGCGTTGTTTTAATTTTGAGAACCATTGTCAGGGCTGGATTAAGACTGCACGGACCCCTTGGCTGCAATTCAAACTGGGGCCCTTCCAGGGACCGTCTATTTAAATAAAATGATTGCTAGCTGCTAATATACGATTGTGTAACTTGCGATGCAGGGTTTAATAATTAAAACAATTAAATACATGTCAATTAAATTAATATAAAGTTACATTCCAGACTTCATTAGAAAATATTTATTATATATTCTAATATCGTAACACGTATGAATCCATTGAAAACGCCATTAAATAAATTGCAAACAATCAAAAATTTAAGGGGAACTTTTATTTAAAGTTGCTCATTTTGATGTGACGTCAAATTTCTTTAACACTCCCCACCTGCTCGTCACACATCGTCGAAAGTGCGTGACCCCTCCCCCACCCTTTGTTTTTAATAGGTGAGTGACTTCGTGTATGGTCGGCTTCACAGAGTAAAACCAATTTCTTTTAACTCTGTCTTAACTGACTTATAATTAATTTGTTTTAAAAGGGGGGAATTTGTTGGTTCGCTCAGGTGAGAGGGTCCCGAAAATGTACGGCGAGCAACAGGAGGGACAGAGGGTTCAAAATTATGAATTTTGTGCGTACGTTATACATGGATGGCCCCTAATCACTACTGTTACTCCTAGACAACATGCCCCCGAAACAACGGCGGATAGTCTTTGGACGGGCTCAGTTGCTCGTATAACATATTATCTATTATATAATGCGCTAAGGCGCATTTCCGTCCGTGTGAATCCCCTATGGCCCGAAACTCTGGATTACGTTTTTAAAATTGAAAATATAGACGTAAAATCATAATGATTTTGGTTTTGAGATTAACAGAGCGTGTGGTTTTGCGCACCGTAAAAAAAAATGAAGTGGCGTCATGAAGCTTTTATTATATTAATTTATTTGATGTTACTTTTTATGTTGATAATCCGAGTGTGTGAATAAGCATGTGTGCGAGTGTGTTCATGTGTGTGTGTGTGTGTGTGTGTGTGTGTGTGTGTGTGTGTGTGTGTGTGCGTGCGTGCGTGTGTGTTTGTATTAGTTGTGAAATAACGATTTATTTCATAGATTGCTAAAGGTGAAATTAAATATTGAAAGGACGTTACCAGGTAATGGTTTATGTATAGTTAAAATTATGCACTGGGTTATGAAATATTCAGTTAATTTTATGAACACAAGTTTCTGTCGATTCGTTCTTCGTGGGTGCTTGAATAAAAGATAACGGGAAGTCATTAAATGTGACTTAAAAAACTGTTAATGAGAAGATCAATCTCCAATAATTTTTTCAGAGATGGTTTTACTTTATGTTTCATTTTAGAAGAAATGAGCCCTTGAGCATTAGTTGGACGATTACTCGCATGAATTGCCACAATGGAAAATAAACAGTGAAAAGAACGTATAGTCGCTATTGAAATGGCATTATTTATAGTTATAATATGTAGTTGGGTAAGATTGAGGCTACTTGGCGCATATTTATTTTTAAAGAAAATGGAACCTTTCTAAAATTTTAAATTGTATTTTACAATAATAAAATCACAGGAAGATGGGTCGAACTAATTTCTCTAAGCCACTGTTAAATAAATATAGAAATAAATTTGAAGAAATTATTTAATTGCAGACGAAATATTAATTTTACATTTTAACATAAGCTTTTATACATCTATGTATATAATCGGATGGAGGCAAATTTTAAACGGGCTTATAACAAGTCAAAATTTCAGAAAATGAAATTTCTTAATTGTAAACTTAACACGGAACCGCTTTTGAAGCATTTAACAAGTGATTTATCATAAAAACAATTGCAAATATTTGTTAGGAGGAAGATGTATTTCTCTTAGGTGCTTACTTAATACAAGTAAGTGTTTTGGATCATTTTCATTATAAACTGACTTTAAGGAAATTCGTATTGAAATTAAACGATCAGGGATTTTAAATAATAAAATGGTACGTGTATAAGCGTGGGGTTAAATAGCGGAAATTTAATTTTTATAAAGAGGTCAACTTTGTGAACTATTTGAAGGGTGCTTTTCATTTCTTGGATCATGAGTTTATAATATTGCCGAGCCCTCAATGGCACTATTTCTTAGCCACTGATAATATCCTTTTTGCAAAGATCAAGAAAACCAGCAGTGTAAAAATTTAAGCCCAAATCTTGCGATTCAACGTGTTTTTAAACAAATAGACACTATACAAAAACCTCCAAAATCCTACGCATCCCAATCACAAACGTATTAAACAGCTCAATCAAAATAAATCTAATTGTCCCAAATAAAGCTCATGTATAAACAGTAAAGGAATGGATGTTGTGGATTAATTGGTAGATGAATGAAAAAGTGTACTTTAAAAAAGACTTATTGCTAGAATAATGCAATATTATGGTGCGTGCTTTGGTTAAAACTGTAGAGTTGTCTATTGGTGCAAGTTTGTGTGTGTGTGGGGGGGTAGGGGCTTTGTGCGTATGTGTGTGTGATTTGGTTATTTCTATGTCTGCTAATGTTGCGCCTCTAACATGACAACCAGTATTCTTCTTAAACCACTCATATTTGTTTGATTTTACGTCTCATAATTGTTTTCTTTATTGTAATATATTATCGGAAAAATTATATTGCAAGCTGGTATGATTTTTTGATAAATCAGTGAACTTTATGCAGGCAAATAACAACATTAAATCCCTAAAAAATATATAGAAATAGAAAGAATTACNATTTTTAGCGCATTTTCGAGATGTCGAAATCGCTATTGCACCCGTTTTGTCCGTCCGTCCGTCCGTCTGTCATCACCCTTGATCACAGCATCCATAAGTCCTAGACCCATGAGGTATATATGTTTTTTGTATGCCCTGACCTGCCATTTGTGCATCAAAACTCAGTTACTCGATCCGTTTAAAAACCCCGTTAAAACTACCAAAAAATATTTCGAATCGAGAGGTAACACTAGCACAGAGAACGGCCGCCATTGCCGGAAGTCGAATGCATAATTCTTCAAGCATTGAAGAGTGGTGCGAAATGGTGCAAAATAATTAGTTGTTTTTTTTTAGTTGACGTCTTTAGAATATGTGTAAAAGTTTAGAGAGTTTTACGTCATCATTTGTGGTGACTTGTAGTTGGATTAAAGAGAAAATAATAATTTTTTTTAAATGGAAAGAAATGACTTTTAAATAAAACCAATGTCAGGTATATTCATTACACAAGAAAATTCATAAAAATATGTCTAAAATCTAAACACAATTACTGATAACTACATAATGCTGATATCTAACATAAGTACTGATACATAATAGGAAAATGCGCTAACACGTCCTAAGTTCCAAAAGGGACCAGGCTTAACATGATTTTTTTTTATAAATCAGTGAACTTTATGCAGGCAAATAACAACATTAAATCCCTAAAAAATATATAGAAATAGAAAGAATTACAGACACTTCGACCCCGGACGGTTTGTCCCTGCCAATTCGACCACAGGACGTTTCGTCCCTAGGACGTTTCGACCCCAGGAGGTTTCGACCCCGGTCAGTTCGACCACGGACGGTTCGACTCCTTTCTATTTACACCGTAGAAATTTATTATTATTATTGTTTGTATATATACTTTTTAAAATTTAGTTTTGGTATAAAAATAATTTAATATTATTATGCATTAAAAATTAAATTCAGTTTGAAATAGTTATTTGTAAAGTGTAAAGAAATATCACGGGGTTACGACTTATAAATAGGATCTAGCGTAAGAAAGTGCGTGTTATGTCGAAAAAACACACTGACAACAACTCATTTTGTGCCAAACTGTTTGGAGTTTCTTAGATGAATACTATACAACGGGAAAAAAGATTGATATAAAGTGAATTGTTACTATTTGAAAAAATGTGCGGGAATATATAATGATTGACATAAAATTTATAAGGAGATCAATTTCTCACCATTTTGTTAAAAAGGTGCATTGCTCTTATTTTGTTTTTTTTACTTTAAAGGAACATGTACCTTGAAAACAAATAAACCATATTTTCCACTCTCCCGAAGCCACAATATTCACAAATATTATCTGGCTAAAAATATCATATTCGTCTTGAACTAATTTCATGCTTAGACATTCAATGAAATGGGAGTTTAGTGAGTTATTTCTAAGAACCAAGGAAATCATGTGAAAAGATATTTTTTCATGTTTTGATTCACGTGAAAAGAAAGTGAGCCTTGCCCGTTAGATTTTGTAGAGTACATAGCATGCGTTATTAAAGGGGTTCGAGCATGATGAAAAAAAAACATCAATCGATCTGAATGGAAGGATGTGGTTGACCATGCCAGGGCCCTACAAGGGCTGTAGCTGGAAGGATGTGGTGGAGCAAGCCAGGGCCCTATATGGGCTGTAGAGCCAAAGATGATAATGATGATGCTATATTAAAGAAGAAATACCAAAATTGATGGGTAATATTTAAATTAATAATATTTTTATTTTTCTCGACACACATATCGTTGTTTTTATTAAGAAGGTGTTTGATTTATCACTACCCTACTTTCCAGATGCGTTTACATTCATTTTTAAGGAGAATTTAAGACCCAAAACAAAATAAAGTTATTCTTATTGTGCCTACCCCGTAGCGTAGCACGGGTATTTTGCTCGTAAGATATAATTTGTTAAATTGAAGTATTTTGTCTAAAACCTTTAATTCGACATTCTTGCAGCAGTAAACGTAAGCAAGTGAATTATGTACTTAATTTTGTCAAAAGGGGAAAAGATAGTGAGAATTTACTGGAATTATTTTTTAGTCAAAATGCCGCGTTATACCTTTTCAGGCTTAAATAATTCTTTAATAATGATGTAATTTAATCCTGAACGTAACAAAAGTAAACAAAATTACATTTAAATTTTGGGTTCTATGGGTTAAGTCGTGAGGGTGTGACACCATGAGCTACAACCCCGGGTGACACCAACCCTAGTGACGCCTCTGCGGCGAACCCTTTTATAAGACATCACGACCCTTTCCCATGCTCCATGAAGCCGCTTTATATGGTGTCGTAAATACGACCATAAAGTGTCATCAAACACTTTAATAAGTGTCAAGAATGATTTAGTAAAATAAGAGCCTATTTATTTGTTGCCATGTTTACTTTTGTCACCCCACGTTCGGCTAGCAATCTCATGGGTCCCGGGTTCGAGTCTCGATGAAGGCTGTCACCCCTCCTCAGGTGATAATGGTGCAACTGAGAGCCTTTAAGAGCCCAAAAGTTGGGAAAAGTAAAGGCGGTTGGGCATTGTGCCAATTAAGCAATGTCCAAGTACTGAAACTTCTGAACGCTGTTTCACTGGCGCCATTGAAAGGGAAACGCGTCCATCGCTCAACGGTTTCCTACACGGTGTCATTCACATAGCTGTGACCAATGTTCCCTTTAAGCTGCGCGGTTGCGCGGCCGCGTAGACATCTTACTGACACCGCGCAACAGTTTCGAATTTCTGCGCAGCAATTTTTTAAATTTTAGCGCAAAAAATTAGTGCAGCGCATATTTGCACAGCAGTTTTTTCTCTTTGCACACGAAACAACAAACCTTAGAGGGAACATTGGAGGTGACCTTCACTTAGCTGAGTCTTTTATTAAGCTCTTTCCATTCTACTAACTCTGTCTTTTACAAAGCCGAGATTATCTTATAGTTGGGCTCAACTATGATGATTGTTGCAATTGCGGCATGTAAAGGTAGCATTCTTAAATAAGAGCGGGAATATGATTTCGATGTGTCAATTTTTCATATTATCGCTGACCCCTAACTCATAGAGTGGCTATACCTACAGACACACCACATCATTTTGTTTGTTTCTGTACCAAAACGTCGCTGACTCAAGTTTCATTGAGTGGCTATACATAAAGACACTACACAATTTTGCTTGTACTTGTAGAAATATGTCGATGACTTACAATAATTGTAATAATTTGTATTCGTTTAATGAGATACAATTACTGATTCCTAATATTATGTAGTTTAATCAGTTTCTTTAAACGAAAGAGTATATAGATCTACTGCTGGTTTAAAAATAGAAATCATATCGGAATCATTAAATAAAAAATTTTCTTTGGTTTTTCTAGCCACAATATTCATATGTTGGGGAAAATATTCAAAAAATACCGAGTGCATTGACACAGTCGTGCGAATGGTTTTGTGGAGGGGCCGTCCATACACGCTACAGAGGGAGGAGGGGGTGTAAGAAGTGTGACAGTTTCTGACGGGGGGAGGGGTGTGTGTCCGGCCATGTGTGACGTCACGGTGTTTTATGTTACATTTCAAATTATTTTATTAATAAAAAATAAATTTTTGTACAAAAGTGTGACGTACTTTAGAAGGGGGAGGGGCGAGATTTATGACAGTTTGTGACAGGGGGGGGGATAGTTAAAAATGGTCAAAAATAGCGTGACGTACTTTATGGACGGCCCCTGATGTTGACGTCATTAAAACAGTGGTGCAAATGGTTTGCTTGATGTTGACGTTATTAACACAGTTGTGCTGCGAACTGGGTTCTGGATAAAATGAAGACGAAGTTTCGACTCTTGTCAATGTATAATTCAAGCCTTAATATGTCAGCAATACAACTGCAGCAACTGCTTCATATACACCAAAGGTATAACTCTACATTGCCACTCCTCTAGACACTCGAGCACATCTCGATGGTGTAATAGAATTCTCGAACTAACTCAACTATCACCGTACTCTCTAGGTCTCTCAACTCCCATGGCCGTACTAGACCGTGGGTGTCTCCCCATACCACACTATGTATAGCCCGACTATCTTCCTTAATAACATAATGCGTGACTATCACTCCCGTTTTTATGTTTAAGGGAACTCTTCTCCAGTCACTACTTGACCAGAGCTCAAAACTATGTCACAACAACAATTCGCGGTGATTCTCATACCTTGACAAGTTGTACAAATGGTTTGCTCGATATTGACGTCATTAACACTCATTTGCGTGCCCTGACGTAGCCCTCACGCACACAGACGCAATTAGCATAAAGTTAAATTTACCGTAAAATTGGCTCTAGGAAGGGTCACCCCATTTGCTGACCCCATTAGTTGTGCTCTTGAATGAACGAGTTAGGCGTCTTGTGTCTCATTTTAATAAACAAAATATTCCACCAAAAAAAAAAAAAAAAACATCTGTCAATCTATCATCTAGTTATCGGGAACCACCGACACCTTTTCTAGCCCGTGGCCTAATCGATTGGAAAAAAATAATCGATCTTGTTAGCTAATCGATATCAATCAGGGTCTTTCAGCTAGTCACATTTGCGACGATCAATGTGGTCCCTTAATAGGAACCTTTTGTAAACGTGTCGTCTCTGAATGGATGAAGTAAACAGGACGACTAGTGATGTCCTCGACGCACTGGTTTCTATTTTAAAGTCACTGAATTCCTTGTCATCGCATTGGACCCTAACTGTAATTTAGATATTGATTTAAAGTTATTTGAAAAATGTCAATGCCAGACCTCGTTTAATTTTTTTTTATTTTTAAAGATATTGAATTAAGTTGATCTGACATATTCCATGTTTACACTCACAGAACTTGGAACTCCCCAGATGACTGGCTTTGAGTTTGAGGCTACACTTTATAGATCATTGACTCTACACTCGGGCTGGCTACCAATGAAGACAACATGTTCTCCATATCATCTATCCGAAGATTATAAAGTCAAGAAACAGATAGCACAACAACAAATAAGACATCAACTCTCAGGTCTGTACACACCTTTTAACTAGTCCGTTTAACGGAGGGGCCCTGAAAATTTTGGACGTTTTCAAACACCCGAATCTACACGCCAAGTGTGGCCAGACACTAGACGGGGACGTCATCGCGTTTACCGCTATCATAAACCGACCAATCTCGTGCGGAGCGAGACTTGTCTATCGTATTTCCGGTTTTGAGTTTCTACACTGGAAATGGTCTTTGGGGAGTCGTTCGTGGATTTCTTACACCGCCAGCGTATGAGTGCGTAAAATGGAAGCTGATCCAAGCCATGAAAATAAAGATTACAATAAGAGTAAGTTATTTCCCCCGGGACTCCGGCCTGGAGGGCGAAGGTCACGAAGATAGTAATTTTATGATACGGTGGTTTGGACTAGATTCGCTGAGAGGAATAACACCAAGGAAATCAATACAACCGATGCTGTGAGTGGAGATTTCGTCTTACCTAACGTTTTTGAATGGAAAAATAAGAGTACAAATACAGTGTTTTTTGTTTCAATGATGACATCGCGACTTAAAATATTCAGCTGCTGAAGAGTTTATCGTAATCATCGCACACTAAAGTAAAAGATGTTTACTCCCACACATTTTTATGAGAAACCATATTAAAAAATACTAAAATAATGAAGATTCGCTTCACATTTACATAGAATCTATATCCTTGATATTTATGTACGATATAGTCTAGTCTATAACATACACATTCGAAGGTAATGAGTCTAGATGTTTGGTGTGCATTTCTTTTTTAAATTTCAAAATTATTCAATGATTTGAAACACCATGTAACTTAGTGTGGACAGTGTATGTCTGGACAGATTATGTGTTTCTTTTTCCTTAAATAATTATATTTTTAAAACACAAGACATATACACAAAAACAACCTAGTAATCTGCCCTCCGTCTCCCCCAAAATATTATGGTAGCTAACCACGCGGAATATTCAATTGACTGCGTCATTTCCGTTGTCAAGGCGTAGTTGCTGATATGAACCAATACGTTTTTCAACAGACAGCCTGAATGACATAAAGTAGGAAACGAAAGCAAACATATAAAAAAAAGGTGGGGGGGGGGGATATTTTTCATACTCGTTTCTGTTTTAGCCGTTTCCTACTTGTGGGGCTGTCTAGCCAAAATAGTTTTATAGACGGTAAGAGCGAAGTATGTCGACCGTGACGTCACGGTCATGGCGGCTTTCTTTGTTGTTATAGCACGTCCTTTAAAAAGCTTTAAAATTAAAATTCTATAGCTCTACCTAACCCAAACCCTAAAACCTTCAATTTTCCGAAAATTCTAAAACTATACCTAACCCAAACACTAAAACCTTCCATTTTTTGATAATCCTTTTAGAATTTATAGAACTCTCTTTTCCAGCAACCGGTAGCATTGTGACGTCACGGTCGACATACTTCGCTTCAGCCTTATAGACTTCTCTGTTTCCCAAACAACATTTTGGTGGACAATATGTCTTAAAATAAAATTCAATTGAACAATTAAAAAAAAAAAAAATTCCATGAATCATGTTATTATTAAATCTCTCTACAACCAAACTGAATGACAACGTTTTCAAAAATTAATTATATATCGTTCATTAACTTATTGAATGAATATCCATCCATCCATTCATCCATCTATCCATCAGGTGCCGTGCCTATAGGCGTAGGCGGTCATGCTTCTCCACAGCTCTCTGTCTTTGGTGTTGCCCATCAGCTTTGCTGGTGATTGTGACCCATGCCATCTTGTCAGCCCGACCAGCATCTTTTCTCCCTGTCTACTCGATACATTTCGCCCTCTATCTTTATGCGTAACAAGGGATCTATAGGGTTTTTGGGACCGGGGGTCTTGACCTGTTTGTTTCAAAATATACAATGTCTACACTGCTATAATCACACATATCATGTCCTAACATACTGTCCACACATACAATGATCACACATACACTGTCGACACGGTGGGGCACAATAGTCGAGTGGCATATCGCTCAACTAGCTACCGAAGGCAAATTTTTTTTACCTGAGTCCACCCATGTCCGAATGGGTACCTAACAGGCGGCTTGGTAAAGTGTGGAGCCCTCATAGCCGTGGCCTGTGAACGCTGCTTCACTTGCCAACAGATCACCCTTTAGTATATCCAAGATAAGATAAGTCACACAACCACACACCCCCAGGAGGATAACCCACACACACCCCTGGAGATAACCCATACACACCCCAGGAGAAAAACCCACACATACCCCAGGAGGCTAACCCACCTTTCAGCTATGATTGTTGATGCAATTATTGTCTCGTGTGGTGACGAGATCCCCGATAGATCCGCCTTTCCTTGACCAGTAATGGCTTTCCTCTGCAGATGTCAAAATTTCCATAAACTCGTCGGGTTAATGGGCCATGCCGATATGCCAGTGAAAGCAGACCGAGGTGTGCTGTCGGGTAATCAATACCTTCTTATCATTTGCGGCTTTCAGTCAAAGAAGTGGAGGGGGGATTTCTCGCAGGTTGCGACACGCCTATGTGGAGCGAGCACTTTTATAGAATACCGTCATGGGGGGGGGGGGG
>MUZC01000284.1:187974-202266 GCA_002072015.1 Radix auricularia | reverse complement strand
AACTATCAGGGAGAGAGTGGGTAGGGACTATAAGACAACATGGAACTATCAGGGAGAGAGTGGGTAGGGACTGTAAGACAACATGGGACTATCAGGGAGACAGTGGGTAGGGACTGTAAGACAACTTGGGACTATCAGGGAGAGAGTGGGTAGGGACTGTAAGACAACATGGGACTATCAGGGAGGGACTATCAGGGAGAGAGTGGGTAGGGACTGTAAGACAACATGGGACTATCAGGGAGAGAGTGGGTAGGGACTGTAAGACAACATGGAACTATCAGGGAGAGAGTGGGTAGGGACTGTAAGACAACATGGGACTAACAGGGAGAGAGTGGGTAAGGACTGTAAGACAACATGGGGCTATCAGGGAGAGAGTGGGTAGGGACTGTAAGACAACTTGGGACTATCAGGGATATGACAAAAAATGTGGGGTGGGTGCTTCAAAATCCCATTCTAATTTAAAAATACCACACAAAGATATAGATTTTTGGTATAAATATTAAAGATTTATTATTTTGAAGGCAAAAAAGAGACGTTTAAGTGATAAAATGAGTGAACTGCATATACAAAACCTCATAAACACCCGTCCCACGTTAATAGTCACATCAAAACAAGTAGATTAACATATTTAGTCTTTAAAAAAGTTTTTTTTTCTCTTTCTAAAATGTCCTTGGGATCTAAGCTAACTTTAAGTTTAAGACATGAGATGTTTTCACATCCCGAATCCAAACATATGGTAAGTTAACTTCAAACCACAATCCTTGTTATATCACAATAAAATATTATATATAATAATTTATATCACAATATGTTAATATTTCAAAACAAAACCGCCAGGACCGCATCACAAGTGTAACCCATGCAACTCACGGGGCACATGCAGCTATCTCTAATTCTAATACTCGTTGTGTGACAGGCCAAGAAAGCCAACGCATGTTGCAATTAAGTGCGTTATCACTCTTGCCTTATGAACTCCTGTGTCAACATTCCTATAACATTTTTTAAGCACAGTAGTGTCACGATCTGAAAGGTGTTTGTTTTCCTCATTCTCATTGGTCAATATTGTTACCATGGAAGCAAACAGAACTCATTGTTATCACAATGAGGTTTATGTGCCCTCAGAGCAAAATCAAACAAAGCTTCCATCAAACCTAACGAAAATTAAAAAAAATAAAAATAAAAACAGCTTCCATCAAACACCATTACCATCAAACAAAGCTTTCATCTAACAGCACCAAAATAGAACACGACTGCCATCTAAGGGACCGTCCATAAATGACGTCCAGCGGCATAAAGTTGGGGGGGGGGAGGTCCACGCGTTTGGGACAATATGTGATGGAGGAATTTGACGTCACATCAAAAAACGCTCAAATTTAAATAAAAGTTACACTTGAACATTTGATTCCTTGCAATTTTTTAAATGATATTTTCAGTGGCTTCACACCTGTTACGATATTTAAGTGCAGCCTTACAAGCAATACATATCCAAATGACAAAAAAGTAATTTGCCACATGCTAAATTTTAATTAGAAAATACGGCTTTTATGGCTGGGAGGTCAAAGCTTTGTGACGTCATATTGGAGGGGGTGGGGTCAAAGTTTTTGTGATGAAGTGTAATAAGAGGGGAAGGGAGGGGGGGTAAAAAT
This sequence comes from Radix auricularia, assembly GCA_002072015.1. NCBI lineage: Eukaryota > Metazoa > Mollusca > Gastropoda > Lymnaeidae > Radix > Radix auricularia. The sequence goes on along the minus strand of MUZC01000284.1, from coordinate 200,620 downwards.
CGGCCCAAAATCTTGTGACGTCATTTATTGACGCCCTTATCATATTTTAAACACAGCTTCTAATTAAAACCAGTTGCACCAGTCTTTGTTTTTAGCAAACACAGCTTCTAGCTTCTAATTAAAACCAGTTGCACCAGTCTTTGTTTTTAGCAAACACAGCTTCTAATTAAAACCAGTTGCACCAGTCTTTGTTTTTTAGCAAACACAGCTTCTAATTAAAACCAGTTGCACCAGTCTTTGTTTTTAGCAAACACAGCAACCATCAACTACTAACACTTAAGAGTTTTTTTTTTAATACCTAAAACTACTTGGGACAAACCACAGTTAACATAAGAAACGTATCTTTTCAAACACTGCCTGCAACGACAAAACAACCAAACTCTACTAGCATCCGACAATGTTCCCAGTTGAAATTACTTGATCGAACCACGATTTGCATTAAATATTTGTACAATTACAATCACACACTGATTCATTCATACATGATTATACTGAAATACAGCTACAATGACACCGCTAAATATGATAGACTCTATATCTGCAATCAAATTCAAATTTGACGATTTCAAAGAGTGGACCGGCATTTCCTCTAGCGACTCCCACAAGGCAGCACAGGACCGGGACACATGGCATGAGATAGTGTGCAGTTCAAAGAGGTGCCCCAACGACGGGTTATGGGACGGTTCAAGTTCAAGGCTATTATCAGACACGGCTGTTATCAGACACTGCTGTTATCAGACAATGCTATTATCAGACAATGCTATTATCAGACAATGCTATTATCAGACAATGCTACACTCACTAATGTTAATAAATAAAGATGACCAGTGAACTTCACTAAAAACTAATCCCAAGACATTTAAAAATCTGTAAAACTACAGAGGTACTCAACTCTTGTGTGATATTTTAATTTGATTATAAAACAAGATATTTATTTATTTACTTTTTACGAATGAAATTGCCATTTGATTACTTTATAATTTGTAGCTTTCTTTCATGTTTAAGTTTCTTTTCATCCAAGATAAAAATCTATTTTTATATTATTAACACGTATTTACAACAAAAAAAAAATGTTAGTAACGATCAGTCGAAAGGCATTTTTCGATATTGTCAAATGTCTCTTCTGCCTCCATACCATTTCTTTTAATTGCTTTATAATTTTTTTTTAAACATACAATATACATGATCCAATGAGACAGGATTCTATTGAAACAACGGTATATTAATTTAAGACAAATGCTCTACTTTAACACACACATAATCCATTAAGACAAAAGTTCTACTTTTAACACCTCCACCAGCTGCTGAGGTCGATAAGAAATTTCCAGTAAAAGAAAGACAATCCTTAAGTGTAATACATTAAGTGCTCGGTGATGTAGTCTGATGGACGGTCCACACAACGTGCGGTTCGCGGTGAATTAGAACGGGCACAACAATGAATTATTGAAAACGTCGCCCCCCCACACCCATCTCTTGCCAACTCAGTGAGGCGGACAAGTCCAGGGTATAATTGATGTTTTCTCACCCAGGCTCGACGGACGCGGCTCCATCATACTAGCCACTCGTACAATATCGAATGGCTTTTTTACGGTAATAAACTGACCGCAGGGTTAAGTTTCCTCGGCTGTTATAAGGATTCGTCTATATGGGTTTACTAGGGGCCTGTGGTATCCGTGCCTGACGATCGTGTTAGCAGTATCTTATTTGATCTGTTACTGACGCATCTTCTATGCAGAAAATTATTGCGTCCTACGCTTAGACGTGGTTTGTTTCTAGTCCTGATTTCTGTTAGCGTTTTTCAATGTTGATAAAAAAGTTGGTTTTCCTGGTTTCTTCAGGCAACCCAAGCCACGCCCGAATTCCAGACGGAAAGAACGATAATTTTTATGTGTTTGTTCTTGCATGCCAAATAACAAAAGTGTTTTCATCCTTTTTTCTATCTGATGGTTGTATTAAATTATCTTTGTGATGTATTTCTAAATTTGAATTGACTGCCTTATATATGGTACAGCAACGTAATCAGTTATATTTGCAGATATAATTCTTTTTTTATGCTTGATATTGTACACTGTCTTCAATGAAATAAACTTGCAGGGAATCAAGTTCAGTTTTATTTTAACAATTTATGACATTTTTCTAAAATCCAGGGGATGGGGGGCGGGGGAAATGCCCACCCTTGACCCCCAGCTCCCACATACGCCCATGACTGATATAACAAGGGTAATACAGGAAGGTGAAGTATTATCATCTAGTAGTTCGAATTCTCCATTAGCATTGAAATCGGGTTGATAAATATCGTATCATCATTAATATAATTTTTTAAAAAGAATAAAAGTTTTTAAACAATAAAACCCTTTGGAAAAAATATTTCATGGAAAAGCAAAACAAAACTTTTTTTGTGTGTGATAGTGTTCTTAGTTTACATGTTATATTTTTGTAGTTGTTGGATTAAAAAAAATAGTATTTCTATTCACTTCAATATCAAGGTTTCAGAATGAAGAATGCAATATTAAAATTTAATATCACTCAGTATCAACGTTTTACTGTTAACGTTTGAATTCAATGTATAAATATAAATATATAATATAAGAAGTTAAATATCAAGGTTATAATATCAGAAATTCAATATCAAGGTTACAATATAAAAAGTTAAATATCAAGGTTACAATATCAGAAGTTAAATATCAAGGTTACATTATCGGAAGTTATATATCAAGGTCACAATATCAGAAGTTCAATATGAAGGTTACAATATCGGAAGTTAAATATCAAGGTTACCATATCAGAAGTTAAATATCAAGGTCACAATATCAGAAGTTCAATATCAAGGTCACAATATCGGAAGTTAAATATAAAGGCTACATTATCGGAAGTTATATATCAAGGTCACAATATCAGAAGTTCAATATCAAGGTTACAATATCGGAAGTTAAATATCAAGGTTACCATATCAGAAGTTAAATATCAAGGTCACAATATCAGAAGTTCAATATCAAGGTCACAATATCGGAAGTTAAATATCAAGGTTACATTATCGGAAGTTCAATATCAAGGTCACAATATCAGAAGTTAAATATCAAGGTTACAATATCAGAAGTTTAATATCAAGGTTACAATATCGGAAGTTAAATATCAAGGTCACAATATTAGAAGTTCAAAGTTCAATATCAAGGTTACAATATCAGAAGTTAAATATCAAGGTTAAAATATTAGAAGTTCAAAGTTCAATATCAAGGTTACAATATCAGAAGTTTAATATCAAGTTTACAATATCAGAAGTTAAATATCAAGGTTACAATATCAGACGTTAAATATCAAGGTTACAATATCAGAAGTTAAATATCAAGGTTAAATATCAGAAGTTAAATATCAAGGTTACAATATCAGAATTTAAATATCAAGGTTACGATATCAGAAGTTAAGTATCAAGTTTTACAATATCAGAAGTTAATTATCCAGGGTCCAAAAAATAATTTTTTAAGGGCTGCGGAAATTAACGATTAATTTCTCGATTATTCGGTAATTTTTTTATCGTTTAAAATTATGTTAATCGATAAAATAGAGAATAAAATGAAAGATCATGTATGACAATTTTTTTCGATTTATTAATAAATTATTAATTATTAATAATAAATAATAGATTGCTTTTTTTACGCACAAACTTCTCCATTTAAAAAAAAATGTTTTAAGTTAAACTTTAAAATACGCTGTGTTTATAAGGAAAATGATATAAAAAAATTAAACATTGTACAGGACCTGGACTTACAGGAAATAAGCTTGACGAATGACCTTTGTCAGGTTATGTCAATTAGTTTATGGTTGGCAAGCTAGGGTGGTTCAGGGTTGGGGTGGCAAGTGGCTAACCACAGTGCACATGTTCCCAGACCAACAATGAGTCTCAGTTATCCCCGCATCCGAGGTTCATTCGCTTTGTTCTGATTTCATTGTGATGTAGTTTGTGTCTGTTCACCCCCCCACCCACACTTTCTTTGCCCTATCATAAGCAAATCTGCGGCGTATGCTACGCCGCGGGCATCTATTATATTATATTATAAAAAACCTTTTTTGTCGCAAAATAAGGTGCGTATACTATTGACAAAACTTTCTAAAAATATATTCTCGATCTGTTTGCATTATATTAAACATGTTTTACGAGACATAGATTCTAACTAAAATTTTGTATTCTATGATTGTTTTGCGCTTATTATTATAATGAACATTCTTTTAGTCATGTCTCGTATATAAAGAATTTATAGTAAAAAATGATTTGCTTACGTTTTTTTTTTAAATGTAAAGGCACTTTAAGTCATTAAAATAATTGTTTCTAAGACTTGAGTTTGTAACTCAAGGTCAGGGCGTCCAAACTTTCTAAGACTTGACTTTGCAACTCAAAGTCAAGGGCGTCCAAACTTTCTAAGACTTGACTTTGCAACTCAAAGTCAAGGGCGTCCAAACTTTTTGCATGGTGGAACAGAAAATATATGCGGGGCCGGATTAAGAAAATATTTTTAAAAATGACATAAAGGCAAGATTTCATTACCAAATTTTAATGAGAAGGGTAAAACTGAGGCTATTGACTGCAGTAAATAGGCGAGGTCAGGCTCAATGACAATAGTTTGAATGCTCATGACATAACATAGGTGAGACTCAATTAGTCTCGTCCTCACAAGGTTTTTGTTAAAATTCAAAGCTGAGAAGGTCTGCAAACACATGTCGAAATAAACAAGCTGAGCATTTCCTTAGCAAAAAGTTCGAATCTCTGAGAGTATGTCTTTATGGGGCTGAAGGTACAAGCCAATTAGAGAGAAATGTTTTTGTCTGCTCCAACATTCAGCATCATTTTTCAAATCAATGAGTTCCATTTGAAGAGGGTCTGAAGCATCATCAGGGTTTTCAAAGAAAGGAGAAGAAAGAAAACACGATTTTCTTTTCAATAGTTGCAAAGTGCTGAAAACGTCTTTGGAATTCATCAGCCAGTGAAATGATATCTACAACATAAATCTGCCTAGGCTAAATGAAGTTTCATTATAGAAAACTTGTCATGATTTCCTGTAGTGAAGGGAAATGTGTGGTGTTAGGCTGCATTTGAGACAGCTGGGTTTGAAAAATGTGCACCTTGTTTCCAAAGGCCTTGATAAGCCCTTCAAGGCTTGTGGCATGCAGATTTTGACATCTTGTCAATCAACTAATCAATTAAAAATACTACCTATGCCAGCCAAGTAGGATCAGATAGTTCTGGAATAGCTTGTCTATTTTCCTCCATGAATTGCCCTGGTTCTTTTTTAAAGTGTTTGAAGTGCTGTCCCCCCACTGAGCCATCTATCATCATTGTGATTCCCACCACCTTTGTATTCTCCATGCATGTCAAGAAGAAACTGCTGAAAACAGGACTTTCGAAGGAATATTGTTTTTAGCTTTTATCACTGGCTTAATGAAATCATCACATCTAAGAAGTTTGGCACAAAAAACTTGTTAGTGAATGATATTAAGACGTTTAAAAGCTTTACCAACCTCTTCGCTGATTTTGTTACAGACAAGTGTTGTTAGTCCACTGTGCTTAATAGTAATAATTCCATACTTCTTTTCCATGGTATTTTAATGTTATTGACATCAGAACAAACGAGAGCAAACAAATCGGTTTCCTTTGTTTGATCTTTAGAACTCTGAAGGTCAAGTAATAACTAGTAAACATTCAAACTTCATCGATTTTGCCTTCATTTGACTTAGGCTACTCAGAACTCAAAACAGCAGAAAATGTCGCCTTTTCTTATAACTATAATGCTTTTACAGAAATAATACGTAAGTCAATTAATTATTTAAAATGAGACAGTAGGCAAGTTAATATTTTAGCGTGGGTCGTGTTTTGCCCACAGGCCGGACTTTGGACACCCCTGCGCTATATTTAGCGCATTTTCGAGAAGTCGAATGCGCTATTGCACCCGTTTTGTCCGTCCGTCTGTCATCACCTTTGATCACAGCATCCATAAGTCCTAGACCAATGATGTATATATGTTTTTTGTATGTCCTGACCTGCCATTTGTGCATCAACACTCAGTTACTCGATCCGTTAAAAAACCCCGTTAAAACTACCAAAAAACTTTGCGAATCGAGAGGTATAACTGGCGCAGGGAACGGCCGCCATTGCCGGAAGTCGAATACATCATTTTTCAAGCATTCAAGAGTGGTGCGAAGGCGTGCAAAAGAATTAGTTTGTTTTTTGTTTGTTTTTTTTTGTTGACGTCATTAGAACATGTGTAAAAGTTTAGAGAGTTTTACGTCATCATTTGTGGTGACTTGTAGTTGGATTAAAGAGAAAATAATTTTTTTTTAAATGTAAAGAAATGACTTTTAAATTTAAAAAAATGTCAGGTATATTCATTACACAAGAAAATTCATAAAAATATGTCTAAAATCTAAACACAATTACTGATAACTACATAATGCTGATATCTAACATAAGTACTGATACATAATACGAAAATGCGCTAACACGTCCTGAGTTCCAAAAGGGACCAGGCTTAACATGATTTTTTTTTTCTTCTTATTTAAAAAACAACAACCCGGGAACCTAGAAATGTCTGATAGCTTCAAGCACCATTGGGGAATTTCCGACATGTTAATGTCAGCATGGGGACGAAATAGCAAATTGGTAATGTCTCAATTTAAAAATAATGATTTAATCTTCCTTTGGCACGTTTAAGTTAAAAGAACTAGCAGAAGTCATTAATCCGACTAGACCTTAGTTCTAATATTAGGCTTGTTGTTAGATGTACAATACTCCTTTGAATTAAAGACTACTGAATCTTAACATGAGTTTACCAAGATGTTATAGCACTTTAGGAACTGTTCTGTTCATGTCTCCTTTTACCATAAAATAACTATTTATACAAAATATAAACGTGACCTACATCGCCTACACCATGAACCTACCAGTGCTAGGTCGGCCTACGGCCTACACCATGAACCTAGAAGTGCCAGGTCGGCCTACACCATGAACCTACCAATGCTAGGTCGGCCTACACCATGAACCTACCGGTGAAAGGGTGGCCTATGGCCGACACTGCCTACACAATGAACCTACTAGTGCCAGGGCGGCCTATGGCCTACACTGCCTACACAATGAACCTACTAGTGCCAGGGTGGCCTATGGCCTACACTGTCTACACAATGAACCTACTAGTGCCATGGCGGCCTATGGCCTACACTGCCTACACAATGAACCTTCTAGTGCCAGAGCGGCCTATGGCCTACACTATGAACCTACTAGTGCCATGGCGGCCTATGGCCTACACTGCCTACACCATGAACCTACCAGAGCCAGGGCGGACTACGACATACACCACGAACCTACTAAAGGCAGGGTGGCCTAGCGTTCGAACAGCAACATCGATCGGCCGGCTTGTAATTTGAAAATCGAAGCATAAAGAAGGGCTGTCGTGCCAGAGCAGATTCTGCTGGCCTGGTATATGTGACCTTTAGCCTCAAACTGCTGCCAGCGAACAAACAGAGATGGCGTTACTGCCCCTGGCGGCACAATACCTTGTGATTGGCTGATTTTTCTTTCTCTCTCTCACTCTTCTTTTCATCTTCCGCTTCTGTTTTTTATACTTTCATTTTTAAACCACAAAGGAAATGGGGAACAACTCAGCAAAACAAAAAAAAAAACAAAACAAAAACAAAATAATACTCAAAGGGGTTTTTAAGATTAAGGACGTGCGTACCACCCACGAGTAAAATATATTGGAAATGAATTAAAAATTACTTTGAAATTGAAATTGAACATTCTATTCAATGATATTTTAACCTTTAAAACGTAAAATATAGGTCAATATTTCAAGAATGATATATGATACGATTATGCCACTTGAAACTAAGATATATGCCTATTAAAAACTATTAAAAAGTTTTATCGGCAATTCATCACTGAGCGGTGTGTGCTTTAGAAATGACGTAACAACGTAGCAGCTCTCAACGGAACGATACTCTGACATAAGGCAATATCGATACCCGTAATTAAATCGCCGGTACTCGGCTTTGTGTGTGTGTGTGTGTGTGTGCCTTCATTTCAATACCATAAGCTGACACTGCAACAGTTCTTTTTACTAGAATTAATTGATTGTCCAAACAGACGGAGCCATTTTGATGAATCACATCTTCTTTTCGTCGTACTAGTCATTGTTTTTTTTTTAACTTGTCAATTTTGGAGTGGGCAAAGTGCGGCCCACCACAGAGTTTTTTTAGTGGTTTTTTTTTGTTGTTTTTTTGTTGTTTTTTTTTTTGTTGTTGTCCACCAAGACGTTCGGAAAACTCGCCTTGAACTAAGACTGAAGTATCAAGAAGTGTAAAAACAGACATTAAGTTGAGGACCCGTGAGGAGAATCTCAAGCAACTTCACTTCAGATTTAAAAAAAAACTTGTGATATTCATATTCTACTCCTGTCTCATTAAACTGATTCTATAATGAAGGTTGCTAGCCAGTGGCGTCACTAGGGGGTGCAATGGGGGTGGCCGCCCAGAGAGAGAACACCATCAAGTGGGTGACACCAGACTGTAAAAATCTATATATTCCTGTTATTTTACACTGGAAAACTCGGAGGAGTTCTATGGGTTAATCGTGAGCGGGTGACACCAAGAGCTACCGCCCCGGGTGACACCAACCCTAGTGACGCCTCTGTTGCTAGAGGCTAGAAATCTAGATAATTTGACATTCGCCCAATAAATAAATTTAATAAAACTACCACTTTTGTTTAAAGTTTTAACTGTTGGTTGTTATAATACCAATCTATAACTTTTCTGAAATAAAATGTAATGTTAACTAAAATATGCAACTATTTAAACGGTGCGGCCTTCCGCTAAGATGCACTACCACAAAGTGGCCCCGAGCCAAAAACAACGGCCCGCCCATGTATAGATAGTAACGTCAAGGCGGCGCAATGTGTAGGTACTCTAGACTAGTCAGCGGACTGCGAAGACTGCAAGCATGGTAACAGAAAAACGTCTTATTTTATTACACAGTTTGATGGTTCCACAAAAAGTCTACCCAAATTAACTGCCACGTGACTAGGTGTCACGTGTCTAGTTGTCATGTGTCTCGATGCCACATGTCTAGTTGTCATGTGTCTGTCACATGTCTTGCTGTCGCATGTCTAGATGTCATGTGTCTAGCTGTCACGTGCCTAGCTGTCACGTGTCTAGATGCCACGTGTCTAGCTGTCACGTGTCTAGGTGTCACATGCCTAGATGTCGTGTACCTGTCACGTGCCTAGCTGTCACAAGCCTAGCTGTCACGTGCCTAGCTGTCACATTTAATTAAAGTTGTAGTATACTTTAAAAAAAATAATTTAAATATGACATATATTTTTATAATTAAAAAATCAAATAATTGTCAATTCAGTTTCAGTTTGGCAAGACTTATGAAAGCCTTTGCTCGGAAAAATTTCAGTCCTTTACATTTATTTTACATTTTATTTTATAACTAATTTTTAGTTGTTACCTATCCAAGTAAACTCATTTTCCTAGTAACTTTGGCTCGTGTAAAATTGGTTATTCCTAAAATTTAAAATACAAGACACCCAGAAGATCGTTTTCTTAAGTTGATTAATCAATTGTAAGGTTATGTATCTCTAATTTCCCCATATTTCCTACATTCCAGCCACCTATATATATTATATAATTCACAAGAAATTAGGACACGCACAAGACGGGAGAAAATAAACATAACGACTGACCTCCGCTAGAATCGACCAATCACAGTTTAGGGTGGTGCAAAGGTGGAAGGGGGGGGCAGGTAACAACAACCGCAAGCAGTGCGCATATCTCGAGACCGTGTGGTTCCCATCTCTTCGTGCTGCTAGTTGTGTCCATTCTCCCACCCCATCCCCCGTTCTTTACACTATCAATGAGCAAGACTGCGCCGTATGCTTCACCGCGGGTCCTATCTAGTTTCCTTTAATCTCTTAATTTATCGCATTCTCTACTTTTCCTCATCCCACCCACCTATTCATAACCTTCACTTCTCTACACAAGTCTTGTAATAATGACATGTTCTCACCTTTCGACAAGACACGAACAAAACGTTTCATCTTTTTTTTCCCATGTGCCTGTTATGTTTTCCCTCTAAAGCAAGCGGGAACTTTTTTGAACAAACAGCATGCAGAGCGGGTGAAATATAAAGAAACCTCGTTTGGTTTAAGATTTCACGAGAAAATGAATTAATTTTCTCGACATCTAAATCATATCAAATAACATTGAGTATAATAGGTTTTCTCCCTTGAAAGTGTACGTCATCTCACTGAGTTCATTGCATTGACATAGTGAAGAAAACAATAAGCATTCGAATATTACTCTTGTGCTGGTTACGTAAGGCAGTTGTTTCATTGGAGGTGGAAATGGGCTGCCTGAAGAAACTAGGAAAACCAACGCTTCAATAATATGTAAAACAAGACTAGTCTAGACACGAACCATAGATGAGCGTAGGACGTAATAATCTGCATCTGTAACAGATAAGATAAGATAAGATAACATAACATAACATAACATAACAAAAAAATATGTTGTGTTCTAAACTTGAGTTCAGAAATAACTTGAAACTTAACAATTCGTAACTGACTTATAACAATGAACGGACAATGTTTCATAATTTACTTGAATGCATGCTTTTGATCTTGCTTATTGCTTGCAGTTGTACGTAAAACGTTTTCCCAAAGCTAATAATATTTTTAAATATGTTGTCTACGATTACAACAGTTAGCAATATTTTGTTCGCTTTTTTAGACTTATATTTCCACTTGTCTCATCTTACCTTTTCTTGAATTTGAATAATAATCTTTTCTTTAAATAACAAATAGAAATTTACATTTAATTCCTTAAAACCAAACGTTTTGATTTTTTCTGTTTATCTTTTTAAAAAAGATGAATAAATTGTACTTACTACACTAGTGTAAATACGACTACAGATAGGCCTAACAACATAACAGCGAATTGATTGCTACCCTCTGGCTATGTCTAAAACGTTTTTCGCTGTTGTTGTTTTAGGAAACTTGATTAACAAGCTTCAGCGAAACTTGTTGACACTTGACGGAACCGAATAGCGGTACAAAAAAAAAAAAAGAAATTCAATGACGTTTGACAAAATCGAATAGTTGTACCAAAGATAAATTCAATGACACTTGACAAAACTAAATAGTTGTACCAAAGAGAAATTCAATTACATTTGACAAAACCGAATAGTTATACCAAAAATAAATTCAATGACACTTGACAAAACCGCAAAGCGGTAACAAAGAGAAATTCGATGACATTTGATAAAACCGAATAGTTGTACCAAAGAGAAATTCAATGACATTAGGCAAAACCGAATATTTGTACCAAAGAGAAATTCGTTGACACTTAACAAAACCAAAAAGTGGTACCAAAATTTTAACGATTGGAGCAGTCTCAGTCTTAACCTCAAAGCACCAGAGCTCCGGCCACTGTCCATAGTATCGGGGTCAGTGTTGTGATGAGACGTAGTGGTGATCCTTAAACGTGGTCTCATATCTTATGTCTCCCGCGGCTCCTAGCAACGTGACATAATACTTATAATACCGGGTTTTTTGGTTTAGTTTGGTTTTGTTTCTTTAAACGTTCAATTATTCCGAGCACATTTAAACCATTGTTATTATTTTAAAAACCAATTTAAAAAAACTGCTAGCGCTAAAAGTTATAAATAAGAGTCTGGCTGAGATTTCACCATTCGACTACGAAAAAAAATGTGTTCTTCAAACTTATGCCTGATTTTTACTATACAATTTCCATTCGTTTCTTTTTAGAAAGAACTATCTCCCCCACCCACCCCAGACTCCCATTCACTCGAGTACGTTGTCTCTCATCTCAGTCCGTCTCTATTCACACCGCCATGGCGCTGTCAACTTGGAGGATTGCCGAGGACGACCCAGCTTCTGTTGACCTACTCTTCCACTCTTTCTTACAGTAGCGGGGATGTGGTCAGCGATTACTCGTGGCTCACGAACAGGGCGTTAAAATAGCCTCCGCGAAACAAATTTTTTGAGGAGAGGGAGTAAACTATGTTAAAATAACCTTCGTTATCTGGAGGTACACTTACTTTTTAAGCCAACTCGTTCTTCACGGCTGAAATTAATGTCTTGGAGGTCATTTCATACGTCGACCATCTCTCCCCTGTTCTTCTTGACCAAATCTTCCGTCTCTTTCTACATTCTCCCTATATCACTATCCTTCTCTGAAATCATGCATATACAAACGACATCTATCTCTCCCTCCCTCTTTCTCTCCCCCTCTCTCTCTTTCTCCCTCTCTCTCTTTCAATGTGTCTCTAACAATTCAGGGGTCTGTTTGTTATTGCCCTACCCATGGCCAGTTTTCTCCACACTAAGATGCGTGAAGTTCATCATAAATCTTAACTTCATCATTATAGAGTTCGGAGACAATGAAACAATAATATTTCTGTCGACGTTATTAAGATTACGTTATGTCAACAAGCGTGTCTAGTACAACACAGTAACGACCCAGTGTGTTATCTAACACTTGTCTTAATTGCCTAACATCCCATAATAGAAACCCGCTTTACATCCATGAAAACAGTTTCAAAATTTTTTTTATAAATTTAAAAAAAAAAAAAAAAAAAAAA
>MUZC01000284.1:171321-187954 GCA_002072015.1 Radix auricularia | reverse complement strand
ATTATCTTATCTTATCTTATATGTTACAGACGCTCCTTCTGTACAGAAGATTATTGCGTCCTACGTATTTCTATGGTTTGTGTTTAGTCCTGTATTCTTACTAGAGTTTTAAATGATGATAAAGTGTTGGCTTTCCTGGTTTCTTCAGGCAACCCATTCCACGCCCGAATACCGGACGGAAAGAAAGAAAACTTGTATGTGTTTGTTCTTGCATATGGAATAAGAAAGGTGTTTTTATCTTTATGTCTATCTGAGGGTTGTATTAAGTTATCTTTGTGTTGTATTTCTAAATTAGAATTAATAGCCTTATGTATAATTACTAATTTACTCTTGGTTCTTCTATCCTCTAGTGTTTCAAGGTTTAATGATTTAACTAATGGTGTTACTCTTGTCAGTTTTGAATATTTTCCAGTAATGAATCTGGCAGCTCTTTTTTGGATTTGTTCTAACTTATCAATATTTTCTTTTGTGGATGGTTCCCATACAGAAGATGCATATTCTAGTATAGGTCTCACCAGGGTGAGGTAGCATTTAAGTTTCATATCTTTGTTACATTTGTAAAAGTTTCTTTTTATAAAGCCTAAGGTTTTTTTGATTTTTTTATAACTTCATTGACATGGGGATTCCAAGATAGTTTCTCATTTATTAAGACTCCTAAGTATTTTGCATCTTTAGTTTGGGTTAGTTCTTTTCCATGGATGAAGTATTTTGAATTTATTTGTTTCTTTTTCTTTGTTACTCTTAGCAGTTGACATTTTTCTGGGTGGAAGGACATACTCCAGTTAGTTTCCCATTTTATTAATTCATCTAAGTCTTTTTTGTAAAATTTTGCTATCTTGTTCTGACTTGATTGTTCTATAGATTATACAATCATCAGCAAATAACCTAACTTTAGTTCCGGTTGAGATATTGTTGGGTAAGTCAATTATATAAATTAAAAATAGTAAGGGACCTAGGACAGTTCCTTGTGGAACTCCTGAGTTAATCTTTATTGGTGTAGATTTAGATCCATTAATTATTACAGTTAGTGTTGTTTTCGTCGACGAAAACTAAAACTAAAACCTTCGTTAACGAAAATATTGACTTTTCGTCAACGAGAATAAAAACGAAAACTAAAATTAGCAGCAAGACTAAAACTAGACGAAAACTAAATCTGGTAGACAAAAGACTGAATAAAAACTGAAACTAAAATTCCCCAACGAAATAAAAACTAAAATCCCTATTTATCGTTCTTTTCCGGTACTGCGGGCGAACTGTCTATTCTACGAAATGATTATGAATTATGACCTAGGACATATCTAATTTCTTTGATGATAGCGCATGCGCATCAAATGGCGATAATCCGTGCTGCCAGTGCTAGGTTTTTCAACTAGACTAAAATGTTTTTTTGTTGTTTTTTTTAACCTCGTCTAGGTTTCTAGGTTTTTTATTTAAAAAATAGTCATAATCTAGGTTTTTTAAAATAATTGTTTTTTTTTAAAATAGTAAATATCATTAAATATGCGATTTGCCGAACATACACGTTTACTCGAAGGCGATAAAGTTGTTGTGTCATCAGTAATTCCAGCACTTATGGACATAGAATATCATCTTCTTGAGGCACAGTCTGATCAAGCTCTGGACTTATCACTAAAAGAGATAGCAGTCACCTTTTTGGATGGTTTGAGGCGACGATTTGAGTTTGCGTTGGAACCAGAGTCTGATATGTTTTAACCTAAACCTGAAGCTTGCCTGCTTGATCCTACAACTGTGTCAGCATTGTTCATTTCAGGAAAAGAGCATCTTCTAAATGCACCAAAACAGTTTGTGTTGCGAGAAGAAACTGCTTCAGCAACAGCAGCCGCAGTAAGTACACAGCTTGGTCAAGTGATTTCAGCTGTTGGTCAGCCTATTCTTACCGAAATATCACTGCAACTGCGTCTCCTGATAGCGTTGGTTCAACAGTCCTGACTACATCTGGACCTCCTCTCAAGCGCTTCAAATCCCTTACGCAACACATTGCGAACACCACACCCATCACCAATATCATATCTGCAGTTCGTGGACCTGAAGACAAACTGGCAGATTATTTGTTGCACTATCAAGAAACTGCCACAGCAGTCAGTGAGGATGGCAATGGTTTAAGCTACTGGCAATCACATAACGTTCAAAAAACGTTTCCGTTGCATGAACCTTTGGCTTTAGATATATTGAATGCATCAGCTTCGGAGGCTTACGGGGAGAGAATTTTTTCTCTTTGGGGTGATTTGACTACTGGGAAAAGAAACAGGACTAATCAAAGTCTAGAAAAACGTGTCTTTCTTAAGCTGAACAGTCATTTGTTTTGACAATTAGTCTTCACTCTTCAAGCGAACTGTTGTTACTTAGTTAAGTTTGTTCAGAGTTCTAGGTCTTTGAATGAATACATTTGTTTTAATTTTGACTTACGTTTTTGGTTTCTTATTGTTATTAGTTTTCTGTTTTTGTTTTTTTTTTTTTGTACATGCACTGCAAGTCTGCTAGTCTACAACATAGTCAAAAATTGAGTCATGGCATTGGCACATAACACAATGGGATAATGTGACTTATAATGTGACAATCGAGTGAATGGACTCAGTCTCAGTACACTGAGCTGTCATCTCTGTGACTACTATTATTATGCTTCAATCTGTTTCAACAATTGGTCATGAACAATGATGTTATTAGCTATTGGTGTTTACAAGACTAAAACTAAAAGTGAAACTAAAAAGGATAAGACGAAAACTAAAATTCTGGTGTTTAAGTTTTAGTCGACGAAAACTAAAACGAAAACTAAAATTGGGCCTATAACTAAAACTAGACTAATACTAAAATTATTACAGAAAAAACGAAATAAAAACTGAAACTAAAATAGGACCTGGGACTAAAACAACACTAATTACAGTTTGCTCCCTACCCAATAGGAAATCTTGGATCCAGTGATGTAAGGGACCTGAGATTCCAAAGTATTTAAGTTTTTTAAGTAAACTAAGGTGGTGAACTTTATCAAATTCTTTTGAGAATTAATATCTTCGTAATATTTGAGAAGTTTTCTAGTAATATTGTATCTATTTGATCATTAGGTGTTTGGTAAAACTACTTTGAACTGTAAACAATAGCTATCTAAATACTAAATGGAGTTGAATCAAACTCTCTAGCCGCCTAAGGTTTTTCAGTTCATTTGCGGGAAGATAATTATCTGCAGTTTTCAGTGAAAACACGCAAAGAAAACAAGCCAACACCAATCGGCTTACTGGCGAGGCGCGGTTTAAAAAGTTACTAACTCATCCTTGTACCTTTGTCAATTAGAGGTGTGGGCTGGGGAATGAGTGGCGGTTAAGTGGAGGGGTGAGAGGGTGGCAGAAAGAGCCAGAAGAGATCGATGCCACCAGGAAGATCAATGGAGTGCTTTTTTTATATTTTAAATATCGTTTCTGGTTCTGTGGTGACTAGCGTGGTAACAGATAGGAAGAAGGATAAGTGCAAGGGAGAGCAAAAGAGATACATTGAGATACAGAAGAAAAGTCTGGTGAGAGTCTAACAAAAGAGTAGACAGAGCGTCTATTTAGGATATCGATGGAGGATGTCAAACAAAGCTGAAGGAGGAGGAATTCTGATGTTAGAGAGGCGATAAAGGGGTGGATAGAAAGATGAGAGGATGATTAAATTGTAGATTGGTGATGTCATGAGATTGGTGATGGAATGAGATAGGTGATGTCATGACATTGATGATGTCATGACATTGATGATGTCATGAGATTGGTGATGGCATGAGATTGGTGATGTCATGAGATTGGTGATGGCATGAGATTGGTTTATGGCATGAGATTGGTGATGTCATGAGATTGGTTTATGGCATGAGATTGGTGATGTCATGAGATTGGTGGTGGCATGAGATTGGTGATGTCATGAGTTTGGGATGGCATGAGATTGGAGATGTCATGAGTTTGGGATGGCATGAGATTGGAGATGTCATGAGATTGGTGATGTCATGAGATTGTTGATGGAATGAGATTGGTGATGTCATGAGATTGATGATGTCATGAGATTGGTGATGGCATGAGATTGGTGATGGCATGAGATTGGTGACGGCATGAGATTTGTGATGGCGTGAGATCGGTGATGTCATGAGATTAGTGATGTCATGAGATTGGTGATGGAATGAGATTGGTGATGGCATGAGATTGATGATGGCATGAGATTGGTGACGGCATGAGATTTGTGATGGCGTGAGATCGGTGATATCATGAGATTGGTGATGTCATATGATTGGTGATGGCATGATATTGGTGATGTCATGAATTTGGTATGTCATGAGATTGGTGATGTCATGAGATTGGTGATTGCATGAGATTGGTGATGGCATGATATTGGTGACGGCATGAGATTTGTGATGGCGTGAGATCGGTGATGTCATGAGATTGGTGATGTCATGAGATTGGTGATGGAATGAGATTGGTGATGTCATGAGATTGGTGATGTCATGAGATTGTTGATGGAATGAGATTGGTGATGTCATGAGATTGATGATGGCATGAGATTGGTGATGGCATGAGATTGGTGACGGCATGATATTGGTGATGGCATGCGATTGGTGATGGCATGAGATTGGTGATGGCTTGAGACTGGTGATGTCATGAGACGTGATGGCATGAGATTGGTTATGGTATGAGTTTGGTGATGGCATGATATTGGTAATGGCATGAGATTATTGAAGGCGTGATATTGGTGATGGTATAAGATTGGTGATGGCGTGATAATGGTGATGGTATGAGATTAGTGATGGCATGAGACTGGTGATGGCATGAGGATTGTGATGGCATGCCATCTATGTGTGTTGAAGTCCCTCCATGTGTGTTTTGAAGGCCCTCCCTGTGGGTATGGAAGGCCCTCCCTGAGTGTGTAAGGTCCTCCATCCGTGTATGGAAGGCCCTCCGTATGTGTGTAAGGTCAGCCATCCGTGTATGGAAGGCCCTCCCTGTGTGTATGGAAGGCCCTCCCTGTGGGTGTGGAAGGCCCTGCATGTGTGTATGGAAGGCCCTCCATGTGTGTGTGTGGAAGGCCCTCCCTGTGTGTATGGAAGGCCCTCCCTATGTGTGTGGAAGGCCCTCCCTTTGTGTATGGAAGGCCCTCCCTGTGGGTATGGAAGGCCCTCCTTGAGTGTGTAAGGTCCTCCATCCGTGTATGGAAGGCCCTCCGTATGTGTGTAAGGTCCTCCATCCGTGTTTGGAAGGTCCTCCCTGTGTGTATGGAAGGCCCTCCATGTGTGTGTGTGGAAGGCCCTCCCTGTGTGTATGGAAAGCCCTCCTTGAGTGTGTAAGGTCCTCCATCCGTGTATGGAAGGCCCTCCGTATGTGTGTAAGGTCCTCCATCCGTGTATGGAAGGTCCTACCTGTGTGTATGGAAGGCTCTCCCTGTGGGTGTGGAAGGCCCTGCATGTGTGTATGGAAGGCCCTCCGTATGTGTGTAAGGTCCTCCATCCGTGTATGGAAGGTCCTCCCTGTGTGTATGGAAGGCTCTCCCTGTGGGTGTGGAAGGCCCTGCATGTGTGTATGGAAGGCCCTCCATGTGTGTGTGTGGAAGGCCCTCCCTGTGTGTATGGAAGGCCCTCCCTATGTGTGTGGAAGGCCCTCCCTGTGTGTGTGGAAGGCCCTCCCTGTGTGTATGGAAGGCCCTCCCTGTGTGTATGGAAGGCCCTCACTGTGTGTATGGAAGGCCCTCCCTGTGGGTGTGGAAGGCCCTCCCTGTGTGTATGGAAGGCCCTCCCTGTGTGTATGGAAGGCCCTCCCTGTGGGTGTGGAAGGCCCTGCATGTGTGTATGGAAGGCCCTCCCTGTGTGTATGGAAGGCCCTCCCTGTGTGTATGGAATGCCCTCCATATGTGTATGGAAGGCCCTCCCTGTGTGTATGGAAGGCCCTCCATGTGTGTATGGAAGGCCCTCCCTGTGTGTATGGAGCGCCCTTCCTGTGGGTGTGGAAGGCCCTTCATGTTTATGTGTGGAGGGACTTGTACTTAAATGGGCTTTATCGTTTAAGTTCCTAGGGTAATCTGTGCAATAGATGTGTATCTTAGTGGGCAAATTTGAATTAGGACCTGTGGTACATGGGACTTTAGGGGTTAATTTTATTTTGTATATATTTATTTATTTTTTATTTTTATTTGGGGGGGGGGGGATTTTTTTTTGAGGGAGAGTTGTTTGTTATAGGGGGTCATTGTACGGAACATTATCTTTTATTTGTGTTTGCCACATTAAATCTATATTAAGATCAAGCGTCTTTTTTTTTAATTTTATTTTTAAGGGTGTGGGAAGGGGTTATTGGCTAGTCAAGCTGAAGGTAAATGATACAATGCAGCAATATTGAAAGCGAATCTTATCTTATTGGCTGTAATATCAGAAATACAGCCAGAACATGGCAATCAATAAAAAAACAGCCAGAACAAACACTGGTTTGCTGTATTTGGCACACAAGCATGGCGGAGTAGAGTGAGATTATGAACTTGGAGTAAATTTGACCAAATTTTCACAAACACAGACTTACCTGTTTAAGTCTCAGCCCACCCCATCACACTTCTTGCCTGCCCCCATGGCAATACATACTTTTGTCTTCCCCATTCAAATACATATTTTTTGTCTGCCCACTGTAATACACACTTTTTGTCTGCCCCATTCCAATACACACTTTTTGTCTGCCCCACTCCAATACACATTTTTTGTCTGCCCCACTGTAATACACACTTTTTGTCTGCCCCACTCCAATACACACTTTTTGTCTGCCCCAATGTAATACACACTTTTTGTCTGCCCCACTGTAATACACACTTTTTGTCTGCCCCACTCCAATACACAATTTTTGTCTGCCCCACTGTAATACACACTTTTTGTCTGCCCCACTCCAATACACATTTTTTGTCTGACCCACTCCAATACACACTTTTTGTCTGCCCCACTCCAATACACACTTTTTGTCTGCCCCACTCCAATACACACTTTTTGTCTGCCCCACTGTTATACACACTTTTTGTCTGCCCCACTGTAATACACACTTTTTGTCTGCCCCACTCCAATACACACTTTTTGTCTGCCACACTGTAATACACAATTTTTGTCTGCCCCACTCCAATACACACTTTTTGTCTGCCCCACTCCAATACACACTTTTTGTCTGCCCCACTGTAATACACACTTTTTGTCTGCCCAATTCCAATACACAATTTTTGTCTGCCCCACTCCAATACACAATTTTGTCTGCCCCACTCCAATACACACTTTTAGTCTGCCCCACTCCAATACACACTTTTTGTCTGCCCCACTCCAATACACAATTTTTGTCTGCCCCATTCCAATACACACTTTTTGTCTGCCCCATTCCAATACACATATTTGTCTGCCCCACTCCAATACACAATTTTTGTCTGCCCCACTCCAATACACAATTTTTGTCTGCCCCACTCCAATACACACTTTTTGTCTGCCCCATTCAAATACACACTTTTTGTCTGCCCCACTCCAATACACACTTTTTGTCTGCCCCATTCCAATACACACCTTTTGTCTGCCCCACTCCAATACACACTTTTTGTCTGCCCCACTCCAATACACACTTTTTGTCTGCCCAACTGTAATACACACTTTTTGTCTGCCCCACTCCAATACACACTTTTTGGTCTGCCCCACTCCAATACACACTTTTTGTCTGCCCCATTCCAATACACACTTTTTGTCTGCCCCACTCCAATACACACTCTTTGTCAGCCCCACTCCAATACACACTTTTTGTCTGCCCCATTCCAATACACACTTTTTGTCTGCCCCACTCCAATACACAATTTTTTTCGGCCCACTCCAATACACACTTTTTGTCTGCCCCACTCCAATACACACTTTTTGTCTGCCCCACTCCAATACACACTTTTTGTCTGCCCCACTCCAATACACACTCTTTGTCTGCCCCACTCCAATACACACTTTTTGTCTGCCCCATTCCAATACACATTTTTTGTCTGCCCCACTCCAATACACAATTTTTTTCGGCCCACTCCAATACACACTTTTTGTCTGCCCCACTCCAATACACACTTTTTGTCTGCCCCACTCCAATACACTCTTTTTGTCTGCCCAACTCCAATACACACTTTTTGTCTGCCCCATTCCAATACACACTTTTTGTCTGCCCCACTCCAATACACACTTTTTGTCTGCCCCATTCCAATACACACTTTTTGTCTGCGACATTCCAATTCACACTTTTTGTCTGCCACATTCCAATTCACACTTTTTGTCTGCCACATTCCAATTCACACTTTTTCCATTGGCTAGACATTATTTTGGGGTTGATCTATGGGGTGTTGCTTGTCTGGTTTGAGGTGCATCAGACGGAAATGTAATAATACGACATACCTTAAAATAGACTGCGCAGACATCACTTGCTGTTCAATAAAAATAGTGGTTATCTGCGGAAAAATAAGACGGAGAGAAAAAGATATTGCTGGGGAAAACAAAGGCACTTACTTGCGCAGTTAGGGGTCTCAGAGGATAATGGGGTGAAGCACGAATCTTGGTGACGGGGTTGGGGGGCGCTCATCTAAGCGGCAATCTCTTGTTTTAGCCCGGGGTATTTCGGATGGTAATTATCAATTTAAGTTGAAAATATGGACCGAAGTTTGCCTACAGAGTTGGGGGAAGGGGGAGAGTGTATGAAAAATGGAAGGAGGGGGGAGGGGTGAGTGGTTGTGTTTTTTTTCTCTTTTTTGGCTGTTTTAAAGTTGGGTTTCGGTTGTTTTTTTTTTAAATAACTGTTTTTATGAAATGGTTTTATAAGTTATTGTTAAAATGGCGTGGATGTTTGCAAAGGTGGGGGTGTTTAGAAAGGTGGGGGATGTGTTTAGAAAGGTGTTTGAAAGCACGTCTCTTGAAAATTAAGAAAACATAAAATTTTTGTCATGGAAATAAAGTATTTTAGTCGATTTCCTTTGAATTTTTTAAATTTAATAAAAGTAATTACCCTTAAATGATTTTAGTCGTTAGTTAAAGAATAATTTTATATTAACCCTTTATCTGCTCTTTACGTCTAATTAGTATTTTTTAATGAAATTTTAAAAATTATTCATGACTTTAACTTGAGACAACGGAACAAAAAAAATTCCGATTAAAACGAATCGAGCATCTTCTAATGGGATTTTGAAGTAGGAATTTGAAACCATAGCTCGGTTAAATGGTACTGGAATAGCATACCAGTGTAATTAGGTTTGGTGGCATTATTGCGCTTTATGTGGGAGTGCATTTAAGATCACAACATTGGACATTCAGTTTTATCAAATCACAGCTAAACGTAAAGAAATGGGGACCATGAATTAAGAAGACTATACTTAAAGTTGAGATTGTTTTGTGGAAAATAAAAATGTTGAAATTTCAAGACATTGAATAAACACAGTCTATCTATCTATCTGTTTATCTATCTATCTATCTATCTATCTATCTATCTATCTATCTATCTATCTATCTATCTATCTATCTATCTATCTATCTATCTGTCTGTCTGTCTGTCTGTCTGTCTGTCTGTCTGTCTGTCTGTCTGTCTGTCTGTCTGTCTGTCTGTCTATCTATCTATCTATCAAAATCTTTGTTAATAAGAGTTAAAAATGGAAAGATTTACAACAGAAGATCCAACGCAGAGTTTACCCACAAAAGGCTATTAACCATGTCAATGAAATTATTTAAAAAATCAAACAAAACCTTAGGCTTTATAAAAAGAAACTTTTACAAATGTAACAAAGATATAAAACTAAAATGCTACCTCACTCTGGTGAGACCTATACTAGAATATGCATCTTCTGTATGGGACCCATCCACCAAAGAAAATATTGATAAGTTAGAACAAATCCAAAAAAGAGCTGCCAGATTCATTACTGGAGAATATTCAAAACTGACAAGAGTAACACCATTAGTTAAATCATTAAACCTTGAAACACTAGAAGGATAGAAGAACCAAGAGTAAATTAGTAATTATACATAAGGCAATTAATTCTAATTTAGCAATACAACACAAAGTTAACTTAATACAACCCTCAGATAGACATAAAGATAAAAACACCTTTCTTATTCCATATGCAAAAACAAACACATACAAGTTTTTTTTCTTTCCGCCCGGTATTCGGGCGTGGAATGGTTTGCCTGAAGAAACCAGGAAAGCCAACACTTTATCATCATTTAAAACTCTAGTAAGAATACAGGACTAAACACAAACCATAGAAATACGTAGGACACAATAATCTTCTGTACAGAAGGAGCGTCTGAAACATATAAGATAAGATAAGGAATACTCCTTAAATATCTTCATGGATCTAATTGTTGCACGTTACCTCTGAAAACGTCATCGCTCCTCCACAATCTGATTTGCTGCTCTTTAAGAGAACATGTTTAGACAAGTCCATCTACGGATTCGAGTCCACTCAAGCATTCCTCAATGTTTGTTATCCGGCCAGTTTTTCCGGCCACACTTCAGGGATCATTACGCATCTGATGAATGAAATAGATGTAACTGCCAACGGTATCTCAATTTTATTAACCCACTCTTGCTACACGTCACCCTTCCAAGGCTTGTTATCGGGAGAAATTTGGGCCATGAAAAGATGGCTTTACTTTGGAGAGGAGGTCGATAGATTCATAGCTTAAAACTTATGTTAGGGTTCTTCTAGACAGGAGGTCGATAGAGTCATAGCTTAAAAGTTATGTTAGGGTTCATCTAGACGGGAGGTCGATATATTCATAGCTTAAAACTTATGTTAGAGTTCATCTAGACGGGAGTTCAATAGACTTAGAGCTTAAAACTTATGTTAGGGTTCATCTAGACGGGAGGTCGATAGATTGATAGCTTAAAACTTATGTTAGGATTCATCTAGACAGGAGGTCGATAGATTCATGGCTTAAAACTTATGTTAGGGTTCCTCTGAAGACGTGGGGGGGGGAATGGGGAAGGGTCTTGTTGTTGAACAAATTTATTACGTTTTGCACAGATTACCGCGTGTCACGATATCAGAGTGTAGCCTTACAGTCAACTTACACTAAATACATACTAAAATAACAATAAAGTGTTTTGAAACATGTTCATTTTCAAATAGACAACACCACCTTAAGGTGAGGTGTCACAGCTTTTTGACGTCTTATTGTGTGTGTGCGTGGGAGGGTCTAAGTTTTTGTAACGAAGTGTGACTAGGGGGTAGGGTTAATTATCGGCCAAAGTCACGGGACGTCAATTATGGACGGCCCCTAACAGACAATGTTATACAGGTTTAATTTTCAATTAAATTTTAGTTTACGTATAACATAAGTGCCGCAAAAAGTCTTATAAATTAATAAGACTCACAAAATAACGCTGTAATAGCAAAAATATTACATATATTGAAGCATTTAATTAATCAAAAACGTAAGTTGTCATAAGAAAATTAAATTTTGCTGTGAAATAATATGCTGGATTGCCAAAGATTGATAGTAAAATATTTACACGCTTAAAAAAAACAACAACGAAAAATAGGGCAATCGCTGGATTCCGAAATGCCGTTATTAGAAGATTTTGGGGTGTCTGCAGCATCTGACTTATCATTGGCATTGAGGACATCAATACAATTCAACAGCCAGACACAGCTGAGGCTACTGTTTCTAATTTGATTGTCACTGACACTTATTCATTTTCTAAATTGGATATTGTAAGGTGAATTTTTGACATTTTCCTCAAATGTAGGGGGGGGGGGAAATGCCCCCTTGCTCCCTGTATATGCCCATGACTCCATACAAATTATACACACTTCGCCTATCTTACTCAAAACGGCTTTCATATACGCACTGATTAGACAGCACACATACCTATCAAACACACTATGACTGTCAAACCCATTTTAGCTTACATAAAAAAAAACTTTTTTCACATACATACTAATATTGTATGTATGGCATCTGTCCGTCTACGAACGACGATATATTTATCTTTATTATTTGCAGTTCTTGGTGTGACTGTTGAGACCAATCCTTGAGTGGCAGTCTCTTCTGCAATTTACACACAGGAATGTAGTCGGGCAGTGTTGCCTGGCCTTTCTCCTCGCTCTTTTTTCCAACTGCTTCTTCCCTAGATTGCTCCTCTGCTCTTAGTGATCCTTCTTTCACTATAGCCCGCCATGTGGTCCTATCCTCAGCCAGGTTTTCCCAGTTTTGTATATCAATGGTGGCTACTTCCATGTCTCTCCTGCATATGTCCGTGTATCTGAGACATGGCCGACCAACCGACCTTTTCCCTGTTGCCAGCTCGCTGTATAGCACATCTTTGGGTATGGACAAGTTTGCATTCTCTTGACGTGTCCAAGACAGCAGAGGCGTCTTTGGCTTAATATGGCTGGAATGCTGCTCATGTTTGCTTGAGCCAGGACCTCTGTGTTGGGGACTTTCTCTTGCCATTTGATGTCAAGGATGCGGCGCAGGCATCTGAGGTGGAAGCTATTGAGCCTTCTTTCATGCCTGGTATAAGTGGTCCATGACTCGCATCCATAGAAGAGCGTGCTCAGTACGCAGGCCTGGTATACCTGCAGCTTAGTCCTTGATGTGAGTTTGGCATTGGACCAGACTCTTTTGTACAGTCTAGCCATAACAGTTGCTGCCTTCTTTATCCTACCGCTTATCTCATCTTCCAGTGAGAGTGTAGTTGAGATGTTTGATCCCAGATATATTTACATATATATAAGTATGTTTGTGAATATTACATATTTAAAAAATAAAACATATTTCAGTAAGAAAAGGTGTAATTCATTATTTCCTCTGCATTAGATTATTAATTCTAAAATTCTGACAGAGTATCAACACATCGCACAGCATAACACAATAACATCTCCATTAAAGGTGATTCAAAACAAAACGAAGTTCGCGAGGGAAAAATACGTTTCAGGAAAAGGATCCATTAGCCGGGCAAGACATGGGAGTTCTCTGTAAGACAGCTTAGACAAGACAATCAATCTCTAAGACAGATGAGACAAGCCATTTCTTCTAAGGGACAGTTGGCACAAGATAGTACATTCACTCGAAGAATGAGACATTTATCTATAACACATCTGACAGGAGACAGTACATCCACTTGAAGAATGAGACATTTATCTTTAAGGCATCTGAGAGATGACAGTACATCCACTCAACAAACGTGACAATGAATCTAAAAGACAGCTGAGAGAAGACATCGCATCCACTCAACAAACGTGACAATGAATCTATCAGACAGCTGGTAGAAGACAGTATATCCACTCAACAAACGTGACAATGAATCTATAAGACAGCTGGTAGAAGACAGTATATCCACTCAACAAACGTGACAATGAATCTATAAGACAGCTGGTAAAAGACAGTACATCCACTCAACAAACGTGACAATGAATCTATAAGACAGCTGGTAGAAGACAGTACATCCACTCAACAAACGTGACAATGAATCTATAAGACAGCCGAGAGAAGACATCACATCCACTCAACAAACGTGACAATGAATCTATAAGACAGCTGGTAGAAGACAGTATATCCACTCAACAAACGTGACAATGAATCTATAAGACAGCTGAGAGAAGACATCACATCCACTCAACAAACGTGACAATGAATCTATAAGATAGCTGAGAGAAGACATCACATCCACTCAACAAACGTAACAATGAATCTATAAGATAGCTGAGAGAAGACATCACATCCACTCAACAAACGTGACAATGAATCTATAAGACAGCTGAGAGAAGACATCGCATCCACTCAACAAACGTGACAATGAATCTATAAGACAGCTGAGAGAAGACATCACATCATCTCAACAAACGTGACAATGAATCTATAAGATAGCTGAGAGAAGACATCACATCCACTCAACAAACGTGACAATGAATCTATAAGACAGCTGGTATAAGACATCACATCCACTCAACAAACGTGACAATGAATCTATAAGATAGCTGAGAGAAGACATCATATCCACTCAACATACGTGACAATGAATCTATAAGACAGCTGGTAGAAGACATCACATCCACTCAACAAACGTGACAATGAATCTATAAGACAGCTGAGAGAAGACATGACCTCCACTCAACATACGTGACAATGAATCTATAAGACAACTGAGAGAAGACATCACATCCACTCAACAAACGTGACAATGAATCTATAAGACAGCTGGTAGAAGACATCACATCCACTCAACAAACGTGACAATGAATCTATAAGACAACTGAGAGAAGACATCACATCCACTCAACAAACGTGACAATGAACCTATAAGACAGCTGAGACAGTGTCTTTGCCGATCAATAAATAAAAAAGCCAAGAGGATGGAAACATTAGAAAGGATAAATTCATCAGGGGGAGACTATTTCAGATAAGAAGGTTAACATTATGATGGGAGACAGATACTGCATGAAACAAATTTGACAGGAAGAATGTCATGACAGGATCTAATGGAGAGACTAACACGCCATCTTAACCAGTGCCGAAGGAAGTGAGGGGCTGGAGAGCGATATCTTATAACACTCTAGAGTAAGAGCAGAGGTCGGGAAACGTTTCGCCTGAGAACAGTGGCGTAGCGTAGGTATGTGCCGCCTGGGGCTGAACCAAAATTTGCCACCCCCTACCACCTAAAAAATGTTAACGCTGTAAAGTAAAGATATTTTTTACTAGAAGGTAATAATTTCTTTAATAAAATTGAAAATTTCTGTTTTTTCCCAATGACACAATCTTTCGTGTATCAAAGTTTTCAGTCTTGCCATGCTGAATAGCCAAAATTGATATAGCAATAAATTAGACAATTTTCGCGTAGATCTAATCGTTATTGATTGTAATTAGTTTTTAATTAACTTAATTTTAGAAAAGCTATTTAAAACCTTGCATTGTTTAATACAATTGTAAGCAATTTCAAAGTAATAATCTTATTTTAGGTAAGGTAACTTCCAGCCTCAATATCTTATTAAACTTTAGTAAATTAACTGGTCTTGAACTCATTAATTTTTATTTTTTTTTACATTTGGGGTTAAATAATCTTTGCTTGACAATGTCATTTGAATACTCTTATTTAAAGGCAACATTTCAAAGTCCAGCTGATTGCCTGGTATACGAAAATTGTATTTTTTTCTAAATTCTACATACCTGTCAAAATCTCACATGAATTTCTACAGTAATCTCAGCTTATAAATAATAGAACTTTCTTCTCCAATGTTTTTCTAAATAACATTGATACATATTTTGGATCACCAAAAAATGTACTCTTTCGTACCAGGGCCGGCCTTAGGCATAGATAATTTATATTCTAGGCAGTCGCCTAGGGCCTCCAAATTCATTAAGGGCGACACTGCTCATACTTTGAGTTGAAAATTCGATTAAAAGGATGAGGTCTCCACATAATTTAGTATCACATATCAAAGCATCATTTAAGTATTCCTTTAGTTTCTCTGAGATCATCTTCTGCTTAGCATTTTTTCTAGCACTATACATTTGTAAATAATTTCGGGTATCTTTGGCATAGTTTTGAAAATAAAAAGATTTCATTGTGACTAGAAAAGTTCCTGCGTCTGTTGGTCTGTAGATGTTCTGGGAGTGCTCCATCGTACTTGGCAAGGAAATGCATTGACTCGGAATATTGCTTTTATTTGTAACAGTATTGCCCTCTCTGTGACCTCAAAAGACAGGGGCCGTCCATAAATGACGTCACGCACCTAAGGGAGAAGGGGGCCCCACATTTGGGACGATGTGTGACGAGGGGGAGTTTAAGAATTGTGACGTCACGTCGAAACACGCTACTTTAACTCAAAGTCCCACTTAAATATTCAATTCCTTACTGTTTCTTTCATGAAGTTTAACATGGATTCACGCGGGTTACGATATTAATGCGCAGCCCTAAACTAAATACATACTAAAATGACAATAAAGTTATTTGAAACATGCTTATCTTCAAATAGAGAACACCGCTTTTAGGGAGGGGGGTCCACAGCTTTGTGACGCCATATTGGAGAGGGTCTACGTTTTTGTGACGTGGGTTTAGAGGGGGTAAAAATTGGCTAAAATAGTATGACGTCATTTATGGTCGACCCCATATTTAATTTAGCCAGTATTTATTAATATCAAAAATTCGAAAAAAAAAAAAAACGTTTTCCCCCAACTTATTGTAGTTCTTTGTTTATCCAATTTCTGATCCTTCCCAATTTTTAAAAAAAAAAAAAAAAAAAAATTGCAAATTTTGAGCACTTGTTTAAAGTGGCTACGTTTGGATATATGCGTGCAAAATTTTAATTTAATTAAATAAGCTTTGGTAGAATAAACCATGTAAGTGCGCCAACAATTTTTTACAGTGCTTTAATTACGTTAAAATCAAACTTGAATCAATTATAATAGACTAGCACTGTATTTTTACATTAATTCAGCCTTTATGTTTTCCACTTCAGTAACATTAGTATTAGAGGACTTTGGATTCATAAAGGAGTTGAAAGTTCTGGCATTTGAAACGTTCACATATTTATTATAGTTTATTTATTTATTTGAATTTTTTATATCTTTGCCTCTATTTCATTTTAATAAATTTTATTTTAACGCTTTTCAATTTTGAAGGTAATTAATGAGGAATTAGCCCCC